>JACBKR010004692.1:0-22429 GCA_014218235.1 Colocasia esculenta | reverse complement strand
GCCTCGCGGCGGTTCCGACCCCCGGCGAATAAATATCCGCTCCGCGGGGAATTTTGGCCCCAGAACGGAATTCCGTGAAACTAGCGCCCTGTCGACCGTCTCGGAGTGTCATTCCGAATTGTAGTCACAGAAGCGATTTCGATGCCCGTGGAAAGTTATGCCAAATTCTTTCGCTGAAGGGGTGGGAATAAACCAGAGGGGGTGACTATATCGGCGATATTTGGGCACCCATATCCACGACCTGGGGAGGATATCTCGCGTCGAGTTGAACAAGACTTCCTATCGCTGTGACTGGGCGGCTCCGTGTGTGGGCTCCTCCAGCGATTCGCGTAATCGAGGGAGAAGCTACTGCCAAAAAACCTTGGAATAGGGGAGATCGTCGGACTTGAATTGCAATTTCGGAGTGCGAAACGAAGGTTTTTCGACCCCGAAACGACCTCTTATCGCCTGAGGCAATAGGGCTATGTCGAGCGCCTCTGCGTGTCGATTCAGAATTGGGGTCTTATAAGCGATTCCGATAACCGAGCGAAAAGTTATCCCGTTTGAGCGAGCGGTGCCCGTATGCGATCGCATCGGCAGCCCGCGACCGCGCTCCCACAGAGGAATTTGGGCGCCGGACCGTAAATCTCCGAATGCGACCATTTATCCGACCGGGTCGAAGTGCCGATTCTGATTGGGGCTCTCGTGGGTGCGTTTCCGACCCCCGGCGAATAAATATCCGCGTCCGACCGGAGGGTACGGCAGTCGTGTACTAGTACACACCTCCGGGGGAATTTTGGCCCCGGAACGGAATTCCTGAAAACCAGCGCCCTGTCGACCGTCTCGGAGTGCCGATTCCGAATTGTGGTCACAGAAGCGATTCCGATGCCCGTGGGAAGTTATGCCAAATTCTTTCGCTGAAGGGGTGGAATAACCAGAGGGTGACTATATCGCGATGTTTGGCACCCATATCCACGACCTGGGGAGGGATCTAGCGTCGAGTTGAACACGACTTCCGATCGCTGTGACTGGGCGGCTCCGCGTGTGGGCTCCGCCAGCGATTCGCGTAATCGAGGGAGTCGCTACTGCCAAAAACCCTGGAATAGGGGAGATCGCCTGCTAGAATCGCAATTTTGGAGTGCGAAACAAGGTTTTTCGACCCCGAAACGACGTCTTGATCACTTGACGCAATAAGGGGACTCGAGCGCCTCTTCGTGCCAATTCCTAATTGGCTCTTATAAGCGATTCCGATAACCGAGTGAAAAGTTATCCATGTTTGAGCGAAGCGTGTCCGTATGCGATCGCATCGGCAGCCCGCGACCGCGCTCCCGCAGAGGAATTTGGGGGCCGGACCGAAAATCTCCGAATGCGACCATTTATTGACCGGGTCGAAGTGCCTATTCTGAATTGATGCCTCGCGGGCGGTTCCGACCCCCGGGCGAATAAATATCTGCGTCCGACCGGAGGGTACGTAGTCGGTGTACTAGTACACACGCTCCGGGGGAATTTTTGCCCCCGAAACGGAATTCCACGAAACCAGCGCCCTGTCGACCGTCTCGGAGTGCCGATTCCGAATTGTGGTCACATAAGCGATTTCGATGCCCGTGCGGAAAGTTATGCCAATTCTTTCGCTGAAGGGGTGGGAATAAACCTAGGGGGTGACTATATCGGCGATGTTCGGCACCCATATCCACGACCTGGGGAGGATATCTCGTGTCGAGTTGAACACGACTTCCGATCGCTGTGACTGGGCGGCTCCGCGTGTGGGCTTCGCCAGCGATTCGCGTAATCGAGGGAGTCGCTACTGCCAAAAACCTGGAATAGGGGAGATCGTCGGCTAGAATCGCAATTTCGGAGTGCGAAATGAAGGTTTTTCGACCCCGAAATGACGTCTTATCGCCTGAGGCAATAAGGGGGCGTCGAGCGCCTCGGCGTGCCGATTCCAAATTGCGGTCTTATAACGATTATGATAACCGAGCGAAAGTCATCTCGTTTGAGCGAAGCCTGTCCGTATGCGATCGCATCAGCAGCCCGCGACCGCGCTCCCCGCAGAGGAATTGGGCGCCGGACCGAAATCTCCGAATGCACCATTTACGTACCGGGTCGAGTGGCGATTGCCGATTCTATTGGGGCCTCGCGGGCGGTTCCGACCCCGGACGAATAAATATCCGCTCCGCGGGGGAATTGTGCCCCAAAAGAACAGAATTCCGTGAAAACTAGCGCCCTGTCGACTGTCTCGGAGTGCCGATTCCGAATTGTAGTCACATAAGTGATTCCGATCCGCGTGCGGAAAGTTATGCCCAATTCTTTTCGCTGAAGGGGTGGGAATAAACCGAGGGGGTGACTATATCGGCGATGTTCGGGTACCCATATCCACGACCTGGGTGGAGATCTCGCGTCGAGTTGAACACGACTTCCGATCGCTGTGACTGGCGGCTCCGCGTGGGGCTCCGCCACGATTCGCGTAATCGAGGGAGTCGCTACTGCCAAAAAACCTTGGAATAGGGGAGATCGTCGGCTAGAATCGCAATTTCGGAGTGCGAAACGAAGGTTTATCGACCCCGAAACGACATCTTATCGCCCGAGGCAATAAGGGGGCGTCGAGCGCCTCTGCGTGCCGATTCCGAATTGGGGTCTTATAAGCGATTCTGATAACCGAGTGAAAAGTTATCGCCGTTTGAGCGAAGCGGTATCCGTATGGGATCGCATCGGCAGCCCGCGACCGCGTTCCCGCAGAGGAATTTGGGAGCCGGACCGGAAATCTCCGAATGCGACCATTTACCGACCGGGTCGAAGTGCCGATTCTGAATTGGGGCCTCGCGGGCGGTTCCGACCCCCGGGCGAATAAATATCCGCGTCCGACCGGAGGGTACGGTAGTCGGTGTACTAGTACACCCTCCGGTGGAGAATTTGGCCTCCGGAAGGAATTCCGCGAAACAGCGCCCTGTCGACCGTCTCGGAGTGCCGATTCCGAATTGTGGTCACATAAGCGATTCCGATGCCCGTGCGGAAATTTTATGCCCAATTCTTTCGAAGCTGAAGGGTGGGAATAAACGGAGGGGGTGACTATAATCGGCGATATTCAGGCACCCATATCCCACGACTTGGGGAGTAGATCCTCGCGTCGAGTTGAACACGACTTCCCGATCGCTGTGACTGGGCGGCTCCGTTTGTGGCTCCGCCAGCGATTCGCGTAATCGAGGGAGTCGCTACACTGCCAAAAACCTTTGGAATAGGGGAATCGTCGGCTAGAATCGCAATTTCGGAGTGCGAAACGAATGTTTTTCGACCCCAAAATGACGTCTTATCGCCTGAGGCAATAGGCTATGTCGAGCGCCCTGCGTGTCGATTCCGAATTGGGGTCTTATAAGCGATTCGATAACCGAGCGAAAGTTATGCCGGTTTGAGCGAAGCGGTTTCCGTATGCGATCGCATCGGCAGCCCGCGACCGCGCTCCCGCAGAGGAATTTGGGGGCGTCGGACCGAAAATCTCCGAATGCGACCATTTACGACCGGGTCGAAGTGCCGATTCTGAATTGGGGCCTCGCGGGCGTTTTTCGACCCCCGGGCGAATAAATATCCGCGTCCGACGGAGGGTACGGTAGTCGGTGTACTATTACACACGCTCTCGGGGGAATTTTGGCCCTAGAACGGAATTCCGTGAAAACCAGCGCCCTGTCGACCGTCTCGGAGTTCCGATTCCGAATTGTGGTCACATAAGCGATTCCGATGCCCGTGCGGAAAGTTATGCCCAATTCTTTCGCTGAAGGGGTGGGAATAAACCGAGTGGGTGACTATATCGGCGATGTTCGGGCACCCATATCCACGAACTGGAGAGGAGATCTCGCGTCGAGTTGAACACGACTTCCGATCGCTGTGACTGGGGCGGCTCCGCGTGTGGGCTCTGCAGCGATTCACGTAATCGAGGAGTCGCTACTGCCAAAAAACCTTGGAATAGGGGAGATCGTCGCTAGAATCGCAATTTCCGAGTACGAAACGAAGTTTTTCGACCCTGAAACGACGTCTTATCGCCTGAGGCAATAAGGGGCGTCGAGCCCCTCTGCGTGCCGATTCCGAATTTGGGTCTTATAAGCGATTACTATACGATAACCGAGCGAAAAGTTATCCCCGTTTGAGCGAAGCAGTATCCATATGGGATCGCATCGGCAGCCCGCGACCGCGCTCCCGCAGAGGAATTGGGCGCCGGACCGAAATCTCCGAGCGACCATTTACCGACCGGGTCGAAGTGCCGATTCTGAATTGGGGCCTCGCGGGCGGTTCCAACCCCCGGCGAATAAATATCCGCGTCCGACCGGAGGGTACGGCAGTCGGTGTAGTACACACGCTCTGGGGGGAATTTTGCCCCAGAATGGAATTCCGCGAAACCAGCGCCCTGTTCGACCGTCTCGGAGTGCCGATTCCGAATTGTGGTCACATAAGCGATTCCGATGCCCGTGCGGAAAGTTATGCCCATTCTTTCGCTGATGGGTGGGAATAAACAAGAGGGGTAACTATATCGGCGATATTCGGGCACCCATATCCACGACCTGGGGAGGATATCTCGCGTCGAGTTGAACACGACTTCTGATCGCTGTGACTGGGCGGCGTCCGCGTGTGGCTCCGCCAGTGATTCGCGTAACGGAGGGAGTCGCTACTGCCAAAAAACCTTGGAATAGGGGAGATCGTCGGCTAGAATCGCAATTCGGATTGCGAAACAAGGTTTTTCACCCCGAAACGACCTTATCGCCTGAGGCAATAAGGTGACATCGAGCGCCTCTGCGTGCCTATTCCGAATTGGGGTCTTATGAGCGATTCCGATAACCGAGCGAAAAGTTATCCCCGTTTGAGCGAAGCGCTCCCGCAGAGAAAAGTGGGCGCCGACCGGAAATCTCCGAATGCGACCATTTACGGACGGGTCGAAGTGCCGATTCTGAATTGGGGCCTCGCGGGCGGTTCCGACCCCCGGGCGAATCAATATCCGCGTCCGACCGGAGGGTACGACATTCGGTGTACTAGTACACATGCTCCGGGGGGAATTTTGGCCCCGGAACGGAATTCCGGAAACCAGCGCCCCTGTCGACCGTCTCGGAGTGCTCCGAATTGTGGTCACATAAGCGATTCCGATGGCCCGTGCGGAAAGTTATGCCCAATTCTTTCGCTGAAGAGGTGAGAATAAATCGGAGGGGGTGACTATATCGGCGATGTTCGGGTACCCATATCCACGACCTGGGGAGGATATCTCACGTCGAGTTGAAACACGACTTCCGATCGCTGTGACTGGGCGTTCCGCGTGTGGGCTCCGCCAGCGATTCGCGTAATCGAGGGAGTCTACTGCCAAAAAACCTTGGAATAGGGTAGATCGTCGGACTAGAATCTCAATTTCGGAGTGCGAAACAAAGTTTTTTCGACCCCGAAACGACCTCTTATCTCCTGAGGCAATAAGGCGACGTCGAGCGCCTCTGCGTGCCGATTCCGAATTGGGGTCTTATAAGCGATTCCGATAACCGAGCGAAAAGTTATCCCCGTTTGAGCGAAGTAGTGTCCGTATGCGATCGCATCGGCAGCCCGCGACCGCGCTCCCGCAGAGGAATTTGGGCGTCGGACCGGAAATCTCTGAATGCAACCATTAATCCACCGGGTCGAAGTGCCGATTCTGAATTGGGGCCTCGCGAGCGGTTCCGACCCCCGGGCGAATAATATCTGCGTCCGACGGAGGGTACGGCAGTCGGTGTACTAGTACACACGCTCCGGGGGGGAATTTTGGCCCCGGAACAGAATTTCACAAAACCAGCGCCCTATCGACCGTCTCGGAGTGCCGATTCCGAATTGTGGTCACAGAGCGATTCCGATGCCCGTGCGGAAAGTTATGCCAAATTCATCGGTGAAGGGGGTGGGAATAAATCGGAGGGGGGGGTGACTATATCGGCGATGTTCGGG
Organism: Colocasia esculenta; assembly: GCA_014218235.1. Taxonomy (NCBI): domain Eukaryota; kingdom Viridiplantae; phylum Streptophyta; class Magnoliopsida; order Alismatales; family Araceae; genus Colocasia; species Colocasia esculenta. Next base: position 16,513 of record JACBKR010004692.1, on the reverse strand, counting down.
CACCATATCCACGACCTGGGGAGGATATCTCGCGTGGAGTGAACACGACTTCCGATCGCGGGACGGGCGACTCCGCGTGTGGGCTTCGCCACCGATTCGCGTAAACGAGGAAGTCGCGACTGCCAAAAAACCTTGGAAAAGGGGAGATCGTCGGCTAGAATCGCAATTTTGGAGTGCGAAACGAAGGTTTTTCGACCCCGAAACGAAGTCTTATCGTTGAGGCAATAAGGGGGAGTCGACGCCTCTGCGTGCCGATTCCGAATTGCGATCTTATAAGCGATTCCGATAACCGAGCGAAAAGTTATTCCCGTTTGATTGAAGCGGTGTCCGTATGGGATCGCTTTGGTAGCCCGCCGACCGCGCTCCGGCAGAGGAATTGGGGCGCCAGACGAAATCTCCGAATGCGACCATTTACCGACCGGTCGAAGTGCCGATTCTGAATTAGGGCCTCGCATGCGGTTTCCGACCCCCGGTTGAATAAATATCGCGTCCACCGGAGGGTGTACGGTAGTCGGTGTACTAGTACACACGTTCCGGAGGGGAATTTTGGCCCGGAACGGAATTCCAAGAAACTAGCGCACTATCGACCGTCTCGGAGTGCAAATTCCGAATTGTGGTCACATAAGCGATTCCGATGCCCGTTGCGGAAAGTTATGCCAATTCTTTCGCTGAAGGGGGGGAATAAACCGGAGGGGGTGACTATATCGGTGATGTTCGGGCACCCATATCCACGACCTGGGGAGGGATCTCGCGTCGAGTTGAACACGACTTCCGATCGCTGGAACTGGGCGGCTCAAGTGTGGGCTCCGCCAGCGATTCGCGTAATCGAGGGAGTCGCTACTGCCAAAAAACCTTGGAATAGGGGAGATCGTCGGCTAGAATCGCAATTTCAGAGTGCGAAACGAAAGTTTATCGACCCTGAAATGACATCTTATCGTGTGAGGCAATAAGGGGACGTCGAGCGCCTCTGCGTGCCGATTCCGAATTGGGGTCTTATAAGCGATTCCGATAACCGAGCGAAAAGTTATCCCCGTTTGAGCGAAGCGGTGTCCGAATGCGATCGCATCGGCAGCCCGCGACCGCGTTCCAGCAGAGGAATTTGGGCGCCGCACCGGAAATCTCCTAATGCGACCATTACCGACCGGGTCGAAGTGCCGATCTGAATTGGGGCCTCCGCGGCGGTTCCGACCCCCGGCGAATAAATATCGCGTCCGACCGGAGGGTACGACAGTCGGTGTACTAGTAAACACGCTCCGGGGGGGAATTTTGGCCCCAGAACAGAATCTGTGAAACCAGCGCCCTGTCGACCGTCTCGGAGTGCCTTCCAAATTGTGGTCACATAAGCGATTCCGATGCCCGTGCGGAAGTTATGTCAAATTCTTTCGCTGAAGGGGTGGGAATAAACCGGAGGGGGTGTACTATATCGGCGATGTTCGGGCACCCATATCCACGACCTGGGGAGGATATCTCGCATCGAGTTGAACACCACTTCCGATCGTTGTGACTGGGCGGCTCCGCGTGTGGGCTCCGCCAGCGATTCGCGTAATCGAGGGAGTCGCTACTGCCAAAAAACCTTGGAATAGGGGAGATCGTCGGCTAGAATCGCAATTTCGGAGTGCGAAACGAAGGTTTATCGACCCTGAAACGACATCTTATTTCCTGAGGCAATAAGGGGGCGTCGAGCGCCTTTGCGTGCCGATTCCGAATTGGGGTCTTATAGTGATTCCGATAACCGAGGCGAAAAGTTATCCCGTTTGAGCGAAGCGGTGTCCGTATGCGATCGCTTCGGCAGCCCGCGACCGGTTCCCGCAGAGGAATTTGGGCGCCAGACCGGAAATCTAGTAATGCGACCATTTACCGACGGGTCGAAGTGCCGATTCTGAATTGGGGCCTCGCGGGCGGTTCCGACCCCCGGCGAATAATATCCGCGTCCGACCGGAGGGTACGACAGTCGGTTACTAGTACACACGCTCCGGGGGGGGGGGGGGGAGGGGGAATTTTGGCCCCGGAATGGAATTCTGCGAAGTAGCGCCCAATCGACCGTCTCGGAGTGCCGATTCTGAATTGTGGTCACATAAGCGATTCCGATGCCCGTGTGGAAAGTTATGCCCAATTCTTTCGCTGAAGAGGTGGGAATAAACCGGAGGGGGTGACTATATCGGTGATATTCGGGCACCCATATCCAAGACCTGGGGAGGATATCTCGCGTCGAGTTGAACACGATTTCCGATCGCTATGACTGGGCGGCTTCGCGTGCGGGCTCCGCCAGTGATCGCGTAATCGAGGGAGTCGCTACTACTGCTAAAAAACCTTGGAATAGGGGAGATCGTCGGCTAGAATCGCAATTTCAGAGTGCGAAACGAAGGTTTTTCGACCCCGAAACGACGTCTTATCGCCTGAAGCAATAAGGGGACGTCGAGCGCCTTTGCGTGCCGATTCCGAATTGGGGTCTTATAAGCGATTCTGATAACCGAGCGAAAAGTTATCCCCGTTTGAGAGAAGCTGTGTCCGTATGCGATCGCATCGGCAGCCCGCGACCGCGCTCCCGCAGAGGAATTTGGGCGCCGGACCGGAAATCTCCGAATGCGACCATTTACTGACCGGGTCGAAGTGCCGATTCTGAATGGGGCCTCGCGGGCGGTTCCGACCCCCGGGCGAATAAATATTCGCGTCCGAACCGGAGGGTACGACAGTCGGTGTACTAGTACACACGCTCCGGGGGGGAATTTTGGCCCCGAACGGAATTCCGTGAAACCACGCCCTGTCGCCGTCTCGGAGTGCCGATTCCGAATTGTGGTCACATAAGCGATTCTGATGCCCGTGGGAAAGTTATGCCCAATCTTTTCGTTGAAGGGGTGGGAATAAACCGGAGGTACTATATCGGCGATGTTCGGGCACCCATATCCACGACCTGGGGAGGATATCTCGCGTCAAGTTGAACATGACTTCCGATCACTGTGACTGGGCGGCTTCGCGTGTGGGCTCCGCCAGCGATTCGCGTAATCGAGGGAGTCGCTACTGCCAAAAAACCTGGAATAGGGGAGATCGTCGGCTAGAATCACAATTTTGGAGTGGGAAACGAAAGTTTATCGATCCCCAAAATGACGTCTTATCACCTGAGGAAATAAGGGGACATCGAGCTCCTCTGCGTGCCGATTCCGAATTGGGGTCTTATAAGCGATTCCGATAACCGAGCGAAAAGTTATCCCCGTTTGCGAAGCGGGTTCCGTATGCGATCGCATGGGCAGCCCGCGACCGCGCTCCTGCAGAGGAATTTGGCGCCGGACCGGAAATCTCCGAATGCGACCATTTACTGACCGGGTCGAAGTGTCGATTCTGAATTGGGGCCTCGCGGGCGGTTCCAACCCCCGGGCGAATAAATATCCGCGTCCGACCGGAGGGTACGACAGTCGGTGTACTAGTACACACGCTCCGGGGGGGAATTTTGGCCCCAGAACGGAATTCTATGAAACCAGCGCCCTGTCGACCGTCTCGGAGTGCCGATTCCGAATTGTGGTCACATAAGCGATTCCGATGCCCGTGCGGAAAGTTATGCCCAATTCTTTCGTTGAAGGGGTGGGAATAAACCGGAGGGGGTGACTATATCGGCGATGTTCGGGCACCCATATCCACGACCTGGGGAGGATATCTCGCGTCAAGTTGAACACGACTTCTGATAGCTGTGACTGGGCGGCTCCGCGTGTGGGCTCCACCAGCGATTCGCATAATCGGAGGGAGTCGCTACTGCCAAAAAACCTTGGAATAGGGGAGATCGTCGGCTAGAATCACAATTTCGGAGTGCGAAATGAAAGTTTATCGACCCCAAAATGACGTCTTATCGCCGAAGGAAATAAGGGGACGTCGAGCGCCTCTGCGTGCCGATTCCGAATTGGGGTCTTAAAAGCGATTCCGATAAACGAGCGAAAAGTTATCCCCGTTTGAGCGAAGAGGTGCCCGTATGCGATTGCATCGGCAGCCCGCGACCGTGCTCCCGCAGAGGAATTTGGGCGCCGGACTGGAAATCTCCCAATGCGACCATTATCGACTGGGTCGAAGTGCCGATTCTGATTGGGGCCTCGCGGGCAGTTCCGACCCCCGGGCGAATAAATATCCGCGTCCGACCGGAGGGTACGACAGTCGGTGTACACACGCTCCGTAGGGGAATATTGTCCCCGAAACGGAATTCCACAAAACCAGCGCCCTGTCGACCGTCTCGGAGTGCCGATTCCGAATTGTGTCACAGAAGCGATTCCGATGCCTGTGCGGAAAGTTATGCCAATTCTTTCGCTGAAGGGGTGGAATAAACCGGAGGGGGTGACTATATCGGCGATGTTCGGGCACCCATATCCACGACCTGGGGATGATATCTCGCGTCCAGTTGAACACGACTTCCGATCGCTGTGAGTCGGCGGCTCAGCGTGTGGCTTCGCCAGCGATTCGCGTAATCGAGGGAGTCGCTACTGCCAAAAAACCTTGGAATAGGGGAGATCGCCGGCTAGAATCGCAATTTCAGAGTGCAAACGAAGGTTTTCGACCCCGAAACGACGTCTTATTGCCAGAGGCAATAAGGGCGCATCGAGCGCCTCTGCGTGCGGATTCCGAATTGGGGTCTTATAAGCGATTCCGATAACCGAGCGAAAAGTTATCCCCGTTTGAGCGAAGCGGTGTCCGTATGCGATCGCATCGGCAGCCCGCGACCGCGCTCCCGCAGAGGAATTTGGGCGCCGGACCAAAATCTCCGAATGCGACCATTACCGACCGGGTCGAAGTGCCGATTCTAAATTGGCCCTCGCGGGCGGTTCCGACCCCCGAGCGAATAAATCCGCGTCCGACCGAAGGAGGGTACGACAGTCGGTGTACTAGTACACACGCTCCGGGGGGGAATTTTGGCCCCAGAACGGAATTCTGTGAAACTAGCCGCCCTGTCGACCGTCTCGGAGTGCCGATTCCGAATTGTGGTCACATAAGCGATTCCGATGCCCGTGCGGAAAGTTATGCCAATTCTTTCGCTGAAGGGGTGGGAATAAACGGAGGGTGGACTATATCGGTGATATTCGGGCTCCCATATCCACGACCTGGGGAGGAGATCTCGCGTCGAGTTGAACACGACTTCCGATCGTTGTGACTGGGCGGCTTCGCGTGTGGGCTCCGCCAGCGATTCGCGTAATCGAGGGAGTCGCTACTGCCAAAAAACCTTGGAATAGGGGAGATCGTCGGCTAGAATCGTAATTTCGGAGTGCAAAACGAAGGTTTATCGACCCTGAAACAACATCTTATCGCCTGAGGCAATAAGGGGGCGTCGAGCGCCTCTGCGTGCCGATTCCGAATTGGGGTCTTATAAGCGATTCCGATAACCGAGCGAAAAGTTATCCCCGTTTGAGCGAAGCGGTGTCCGTATGAGATCGCATCGGCAGCCCGCGACCGCGTTCCCGCAGAGGAATTTGGGCGCTGGACCGGAAATATCCTAATGCGACCATGTACCGACTGGGTCGTAGTGCCGATTCTGAATTGGGGCCTCGCGGGCGGTTCCGACTTCCGGGCGAATAAATATCCGCGTACGACCGGAGGGTACGATAGTCGGTGTACTAGTACACACCTCCGGGGGGGAATTTTGGCCCCAGAACGGAATTATGTGAAACCAGGGCCCTGTCGACCGTCTCGGAGGCCGATTCCGAATTGTGGTCACATAAGCGATTCCGATGCCCGTGCGGAAGTTATGCCCAATTCTTTCGCTGAAGGGGTGGGAATAAACCGGAGGGGGGTGACTATATCGGCGATATTCGGGCACCCATATCCACGACCTGGGGAGAATATCTCGCGTCAGTTGAACACGACTTCCGATCGTTGTGACTGGGCGGCTCCGCGTGTGGGCTTCGCCAGCGATTCGCGTAATCGAGGGTCGCTACTGCCAAAAAACCATGAATAGGGGAGATCGTCGGCTAGAATCGTAATTTCGGAGTGCGAAACGAAGGTTTATCTACCCTGAAATGACATCTTATCGCCTGAGGCAATAGGGAGCGTCGAGCGCCTCTCGTGTCGAACCGATGGTCGAAGCCGATTGGGTCTATAAGCGATTCCGATAACCGAGCGAAAAGTTATCCCCGTTTGAGCGAAGCGGTGTCCGTATGAGATCGCATCAGCAGCCACGACCGCGTTCCCGCAGAGGAATTGCGCGCCGGACCGGAAATATCCTAATGCGACCATTTACCGTCCGGTCGAAGTGCCGATTCTGAATTGGGGCCTCGCGGGCGGTTCGACCCCCCGGCGAATAAATATCCCGCGTCCGACCGGAGGGTACGATAGTCGGTGTACTAGTACACACGCTCCGGGGGGGAATTTTGCCCCGGAACACAATTCCGCGAAACTAGCGCCCTGTCGACCGTCTCGGAGTGCCAATTCCGAATTGTGGTCACATAGCGATTCCGATGCCCGTGCGGAGAGTTATGCCCAATTATTCGCTGAAGGGGTGGGAATAAACGGAGGGGGTGACTATATCGAAGATATTCGGGCACCCATATCCACGACCTGGGGAGGAGATCTCGCGGCGAGTTGAACACAACTTCGATCGCTGTGACTGGGCGGCTCCGCGTGCAGGCTCGCCAGCGATTCGTGTAATCGAGGGAGTCGCTACTGCCAAAAAACCTTGGAATAGGGGAGATAGTCGGCTAGAATCACAATTTCAGAGTGCGAAAGGAAGGATTTTCGACCCCGAAATGACATCTTATCGCCTGAAGCAATAAGGGGACGTCGAGCGCCTCTGCGTGCCGATTCCGAATTGGGGTCTTATAAGCGATTCTGATAACCGAGCGAAAAGTTATCCCTGTTTGAGCGAAGCGGTGTCCGTATGCGATCGCATCGGCAGCCCGCGACCGCGCTCCCGCAGAGGAATTTGGGCGCCGGACCGGAAATCTCGAATGCGACCATTTACGACGGGTCGAATTGCCGATTCTGAATTGGGGCCTCGCAGGCGGTTCCGACCCCCAGGCGAATAAATATTCGCGTCCAACCGGAGGGTACGACAGTCGGTGTACTAGTACACACGCTCCAGGGGGAATTTTGGCCCCAGAACGGAATTCCACGAAACCAGAGCGCCTTGTCGACCGTCTCCGGAGTGCCTATTCGAATTGGGGTCACATAAGCGATTATGATGCCCGTGCGGAAGTTATGGCCAATTCTTTCGTTGAAGGGGTGGGAATAAACCGGAGGGGGTGACTATATCGGCGATGTTCGGGCACCCATATCCACGACCTGGGGAGGATATCTTGCGTCAAGTTGAACACAACTTCCGATCGCTGTGACTGGGCAGCTCCGCGTGTGGGTTCCGCCAGCGATTTCCATAATCGAGGGAGTTGCTTTGCCAAAAAAACCTTGGAATAGGGGAGATCGTCGGCAAGAATCACATTTCGGAGTGCGAAACGAAAGTTATCGACCCCAAAATGATGTCTTATCGCCTGAGGAAATAAGGGGAACGTCGAGACGCCTCTGCGTGCCGATTCCGAATTGGGGTCTTATAAGCGATTCCGATAACAGAGCGAAACGTATAACACGTTTGAGCGAAGCGGTCTCCGTATGCGATCCCATCGGCAGTGGCCCCTTGCGACGCGCTCCGCAGAGCGGATTTAGGGCGCCGAACCGGAAATCTCCCAATGCGACCATTTATCGACGGGTCGAAAGTCAAGTGCCGATTCTGAATTGGGCCCGCGGCCGGTTCCGACCCCCGGGAGCGAATAAATATCTGCGTAACCGACGGAGGGTACGGAAGTCGGGGTACACACGCTCCGGGGGGAATGTTGGCCCGGAAAGGAATTCCACGAAACCAGCGCCATGTCGTCCGTCTCGGAGTGCCGATTCCGAATTGTGGTCAAAGAAGCGATTCCGATGCCCGTGCGGAAAGTTATGCCAATTCTTTCGTTGAAGGGGTGGGAATAAACCGGAGGGGGTGACTATATCGGCGATGTTCGGGCACCATATCCACGACCTGGTAAGGATATCTAGCGTCGAGTTGAACATGACTTCCGATCGCTGTCACTCGGCGGCTGCTCGTGCGGTGGGCTTCGCCAGCGATTCGCGTAATCAAGGGAGTCCCTACTGCCAAAAAACCTTGGAATTCGGGAGATCGCAGGCTAGAATCGCAATTTCAGAGGCGAAACGAAGGTTTTTCGACCCCGAAACGACGGTGTTATCGCCTGAGGCAATAAGGGGTCGTCGAGCGCCTATACGTGCCGATTCCGAATTGGGGTCTTATAAGCGATTCCGATAACCGAGCGAAAAGTTATCCCCGTTTGAGCGAAGCGGTGTCGTATGCGATCGCATCGGCAGCCCGCGACCGCGCTCCCGCAGAGAAATTTGGGCGCCGGACCAGAAATCTCCGAATGCGACCATTTACCGAACCGGTCGAAACGTCGATCTGAATTGGGGCCTCGCGTGCGGTTCCGAACCCCTGGCGAATAAATATCCGCGTCCGACTGGAGGGTACGACAGTCGGTGTACTAGTACACACGCTACGGGGGGAATTTTTCCCCAAAACGGAATTCCATGAACCAGCGCCCTGTCGACGTCTTGGAGTGCAGATTCCGATTTGTGGTCACATAAGCGATTCCGATACCGTGAGGAAAGTTATGCCCAATTCTTCGCTGAAGGGCTGAGGGGTGGGAATAAACCGGAGGGGGTGACTATATCGGCGAGTATTCGGGCACCCATATCCACGACCTAGGGAGGATATCTCGCGTCGAGTTGAACACGACTTCCGATCGTTGTGATGGGCGGCTCCGCCGTGTGGGCTCCGCCAGCGATTCGCGTAATCGAGGGAGTCGCTACTGGCAAAAAACCTTGCAATAGGGGAGATCGTCGGCTAGAATTGCAATTTCAGAGTGCGAAACGAAGGTTTATCGACCCTGAAACGACATCTTATCACCTGAGGCAATAAGGGGGCGTGGAGCGCCTCTGCGTGCCGATTCCAAATTGGGGTCTTATAAGCGATTCCGATAACCGAGCGAAAAGTTATCCCCGTTTGAGCGAAGCGGTGTCCGTATGCGATCGCATCGGCAGCTCGCGACCGCGTTCCCGCAGAGGAATTTGGGCGCCGGACCGGAAATCTCAGAATGCGACCATTTACTGACCGGGTCGAAGTGCCGATTCTGAATTGGGGCCTCGCGGGCGGTTCTGACCCCCGGGCGAATAAATATCCGCGTCCGACCGGAGGGTACGACAGTCGGTGTACTAGTACACACGCTCCTGGGGGGAATTTTGGCCCCGGAATGGAATTCCGTGAAATTAGCGCCATGTCGACCGTCTCGGAGTGCCGATTCCGAATTGTGGTCACATAAGCGATTCCGATGCCCGTGCGGAAAGTTATGCCCAATTCTTTCGCTGAAGGGGTGGGAATAAACCAGAGGGGGTGACTATATCGTCGATGTTCGGGCACCCATATCCACGACCTGGGGAGGATATCTCGCATCGAGTTGAACATGACTTCCGATCACTGTGCTTGGGCGGCTCCGCGTGTGGGCTCCGCCAGCGATTCGCATAATCGAGGGAGTCACTACTGCCAAAAAACCTTGGAATAGGGGAGATCGTCGGCTAGAATCGCAATTTCGGAGTGCGAAACGAAGGTTTTTCGACGCCCCCCGAAACGACGTCTTATCGCCTGAGGCAATAACGGGACGTCGATCGCTTGTGGTCGATTCCGAATTGGGGTCTTATAAGCGATTCCGATAACCGAGCGAAAAGTTATCCCCGTTTGAGCGAAGCGGTGTCCGTATGTGATCGCATCGGGAGCCCGCGACTGCACTCCTGCAGAGGAATTTGGGCGCCGGAGCGGAAATCTCCGAATGCAACCATTTATCGACCGGGTCGAAGTGCCGATTCTGAATTGGGGCCTCGCGGGCGGTTCCGACCCCCGGGCGAATAAATATTCGCGTCCGACTGGAGGGTACGACAGTCGGTGTACTAGTACACACGCTCCAGGGGGAATTTTGGCCCCAGAACGGAATTCCACGAAACCAGCGCCCTGTCGACCGTCTCGGAGTGCCTATTCCGAATTGTGGTCACATAAGCGATTCTGATGCCCGTGCGGAAAGTTATGCCCAATTCTTTCGTTGAAGGGGTGGGAATAAACCGGAGGGGGTGACTATATCGGCGATGTTCGGGCACCCATATCCACGACCTGGGGAGGATATCTTGCGTCAAGTTGAACACAACTTCCGATCGCTGTGACTGGGCGGCTCCGCGTGTGGGTTCCGCCAGCGATTCCCATAATCGAGGGTGTCGGTACTGCCAAAAAACCTTGGAATAGGGGAGATCGTCGGCTAGAATCACAATTTCGGAGTGCGAAACGAAAGTTTATCGACCCCAAAATGATGTCTTATCGCCTCAGGAAATAAGGGGACGTCGAGCGCCTCTGCGTGCCGATTCCGAATTGGGGTCTTATAAGCGATTCCGATAACAGAGCGAAACGTTATCCCCGTTTGAGCGAAGCGGTATCCGTATGCGATCCCATCGGCAGCCCGCGACCGCGCTCCCGCAGAGGAATTTAGGCGCCGAACCGGAAATCTCCCAATGCGACCATTTATCGACCGGGTCGAAGTGCCGATTCTGAATTGGGGCCTCGCGGCCGGTTCCGACCCCCGGGCGAATAAATATTTGCGTCCGACCGGAGGGTACGGAAGTCGGGGTACACACGCTCCGGGGGGGAATTTTGGCCCCGGAAAGGAATTCCACGAAACCAGCGCCATGTCGTCCGTCTCGGAGTGCCGATTCCGAATTGTGGTCAAAGAAGCGATTCCGATGCCCGTGCGGAAAGTTATGCCAAATTCTTTCGTTGAAGGGGTGGGAATAAACCGGAGGGGGTGACTATATCGGCGATGTTCGGGCACCCATATCCACGACCTGGTAAGGATATCTAGCGTCGAGTTGAACATGACTTCCGATCGCTGTCACTCGGCGGCTGCGCGGGTGGGCTTCGCCAGCGATTCGCGTAATCAAGGGAGTCCCTACTGCCAAAAAACCTTGGAATTCGGGAGATCGCCGGCTAGAATCGCAATTTCAGAGTGCGAAACGAAGGTTTTTCGACCCCGAAACGACGTGTTATCGCCTGAGGCAATAAGGGGTCGTCGAGCGCCTCTACGTGCCGATTCCGAATTGGGGTCTTATAAGCGATTCCGATAACCGAGCGAAAAGTTATCCCCGTTTGAGCGAAGCGGTGTCCGTATGCGATCGCATCGGCAGCCCGCGACCGCGCTCCCGCAGAGGAATTTGGGCGCCGGACCAGAAATCTCCGAATGCGACCATTTACCGACGGGTCGAAATGTCGATCTGAATTGGGGCCTCGCGTGCGGTTCCGACCCCCGGGCGAATAAATATCCGCGTCCGACTGGAGGGTACGACAGTCGGTGTACTAGTACACACGCTCGGGGGGAATTTTGCCCGAAAACGGAATTCATGAAACCAGCGCCTGTCGACCGTCTCGGAGTGTGCGATTCCGATTGTGGTCAAATAAGCGATTCCGATACCCGTGAGGAAAGTTATGCCCAATTCTTTCGCTGAAGGGGTGGGAATAAACCGGAGGGGGTGACTATATCGGCGATATTCGGGCACCCATATCCACGAGCTAGGGAGGATATCTCGCGTCGAGTTGAACACGACTTCCGATCGTTGTGACTGGGCGGCTCCGCGTGTGGGCTCCGCCAGCGATTCGCGTAATCGAGGGAGTCGCTACTGCCAAAAAACCTTGGAATAGGGGAGATCGTCGGCTAGAATTGCAATTTCGGAGTGCGAAACGAAGGTTTATCGACCCTGAAACGACATCTTATCACCTGAGGCAATAAGGGGGCGTGGAGCGCCTACGTGCCGATTCCGAATTGGGGTCTTATAAGCGATTCCGATAACCGAGCGAAAAGTTATCCCCGTTTGAGCGAAGCGGTGTCCGTATGCGATCGCATCGGCAGCTCGCGACACGCGTTCCCGCCAGAGGAATTTGGGCGGCCGGACCGGAAATCTCAGAATGCGACCATTTACTGACCGGGTCGAAGTGCCGATTCTGAATTGGGGCCTCGCGGGCGGTTCCGACCCCCGGGCGAATAAATATCCGCGTCCGACGGAGGGTACGACAGTCGGTGTACTAGTACACACGCTCCTGGGGGGAATTTTGGCCCCGGAATGGAATTCCGTGAAATTAGCGCCATGTCGACCGTCTCGGAGTGCGATTCCGAATTGTGGTCACATAAGCGATTCGATGCCCGTGCGGAAAGTTATGCCCAATTCTTCGCTGAAGGGGTGGGAATAAACCAGAGGGGGTGACTATATCGGCGATGTTCGGGCACCCATATCCACGACCTGGGGAGGATATCTCGCATCGAGTTGAACATGACTTCGATCACTGTGCTTGGGCGGCTCCGCGTGTGGGCTCCGCCAGCGATTCGCATAATCGAGGGAGTCACTACTGCCAAAAAACCTTGGAATAGGGGAGATCGTCGGCTAGAATCGCAATTTCGGAGTGCGAAACGAAGGTTTTTCGACCCCAAAACGACGTCTTATCGCCTGAGGCAATAACGGGACGTCGATCGCCTCTGTGTGTCGATTCGAATTGGGGTCTTATAAGCGATTCCGATAACCGAGCGAAAAGTTATCCCCGTTTGAGCGAAGCGGTGTCCGTATGTGATCGCATCGGCAGCCCGCGACTGCACTCCTGCAGAGGAATTGGGCGCCGGAGCGGAAATCTCCGAATGCAACCATTTATCGAGGGTCGAAGTGCGATTCTGAATTGGGGCCTCGCGGGCGGTTCCGACCCCCGGGCGAATAAATATCCGCGTCCGACTGGAGGGTACGACAGTCGGTGTACTAGTACACACGCTCCAGGGGGAATTTTGGCCCCAGAATGAAATTCGTGAAACCAGCGCCCTGTCGACCGTCTCGGAGTGCCGATTCCAAATTGTGATCACATAAGCGATTCCGATGCCCGTGAGGAAAGTTATGCCCAATTCTTTCGCTGAAGGGTGCGAATAAACCGGAGGGGGTGACTATATCGGCGATGTTCGAGCACCCATATCCAAGACCTGGGGAGGATATCTCGCGTCGAGTTGAACACGACTTCCGATTGCTGTGACTGGGCGGCTCGCGTGTGGGCTCCGCCAGCGATTCGCGTAATCGAGGGAGTTGCTACTGCCAAAAAAACCTTGGAATAGGGGAGATCATCGGCTAGAATCGTAATTTCAGAGTGCGAAACGAAGGTTTTTCGATCCCGAAACGACGTCTTATCGCCTGAGGCAATAAGCGGGCGTCGAGCGCCTCTGCGTGCCGATTCTGAATTGGGGTCTATAAGCGAATCCGATCACCGAGCGAAAAGTTATCCCCGTTTGAGCGAAGCGGTGTCCGTATGCGATCGCATCGGCAGCCCTCGACCGCGCTCCCGCAGAGGAATTGGGCGCCGGACCGGAAATCTCCGAATGCGAATATTTACCGACCGGGTCGAAGTGCCGATTCTGAATCGGGCCTCGCGGGCGGTTCCGACACCCGGGTGAATAAATATCAGCGTCCGACCGGAGGGTACGACAGTCTGTGTACTAGTACACACGCTCCGGGGGGGAATTTTGGTCCAGGAACGGAATTCTGCAAAACCAGCGCCCTGTCGACCGTCTCGGAGTGCCGAATCCGAATTTTGGTCACATAAGCGATTCCGATGTTCGTACGGAAAGTTATGCCCAATTCTTTCGCTGAAGGGGTGGGAATAAACCGGAGGGGGTGACTATACCGGTGATGTTCGGGCACCCATATCCACGACCTAGGGAGGATATCTCGCGTCGAGTTGAACACGACTTCCGATCGCTGTGACTGGGCGGCTCCGCGTGTGGGCTCCGCCAGCGATTCGCGTAATCGAAGGAGTCGCTACTGCTAAAAAACTTTGGAATAGGGCAAATCGTCGGCTAGAATCGCAATTTCGGAGTGCGAAAAGAAGGTTTTTCGACCCCGAAACGACTACTTATCCCCTGAGGCAATAATGGCGCGTCGAGCGCCTCTGCATGCCGATTCCGAATTGGGGTCTTATAAGCTATTCCGATAACTGAGCGAAAAGTTATCCCTGTTTGAGCGAAGCGGTGTCCGTATGCGATCAAATCGGCATCCCGCGACCACGCTCAGCAGAGGAATTTGGGCGCTGGACCGGAATTCTCCGAATGCGACCATTTACCGACGGGTCGAAGTGCCGATTATGAATTGGGGCCTCGCGGGCGGTTCCGACCACCGGGCGAATAAATATCCGCGTCTGACCGGAGGGTACGGCAGTCGGTGTACTAGTACAAACGCTCCCGGGGGGAATTTTGGCCCCGAAACAGAATTCCCCAAAACTAGCGCCCTGTCGACCGTCTCGGAGTGCCGATTCCGAATTGTGGTCACATGAGCGATTTCGATGCCCGTGCGGAAAGTTATGCCCAAATCTTTCGCTGAAGGGGTGGGAATAAATCGGAGGGGGTGACTATATCGGCGATGTTCGGGCACCCATATCCACGACCTGGGGAGGAGATCTCTCGTCGAGTTGAACACGACTTCCGATCGCTGTGACTGCGCAGCTCCGCGTGTGGGCTCCTCCAGCGATTCGCGTAATCGAGGGAGTCGATACTGCCAAAAAACATTGGCATAGGGGAGATCGTTGGCTAGAATCGTAATTTCAAAGTGCGAAACGATGGTTTTTCGACCCCGAAACGACGTCTTATCGCCTGAGGCAATAAGGGGGCGTCGAGCGCCTCTGCGTGCCGATTCCGAATTGGTGTCTTATAAGCGATTCCGATCACCGAGCGAAAAGTTATCCCCGTTTGAGCGAAGCGCTGTCCGTATGCGATCGCATCGGCAGCCCGCGACCGCGCTCAGTAGAGGAATTTGGGCGCTGGACCGGAATTCTCCGAATGCGACCATTTACCGACCGGGTCGAAGTGTCAATTCTAAATTGGGGCATCGCTGGCGGTTCCGACCCCAGGGCGAATAAATATCCGCGTCCGACCAGAGGGTACGGCAGTCTGTGTACTAGTACACACGCTCCGGGGGGGGGGGGGGAATTTTGGCCCCGGAACGAAATTCCACGAAACCAGCGCCCTGTCGACCGTCTCGTAGTGCCGATTCTGAATTGTGGTCACATAAGCGATTCCGATGCCCGTGCGGAAAGTTATGCCCAATTCTTTCGCTGAAGGGGTGGGAATAAACCGGAGGGGGTGACTATATCGGCGATGTTCGGGCACCCATATCCATGACCTGGGGAGTAGATCTCGCATCGAGTTGAACACGACTTCCGATCGTTGTGACTGGGTGGCTCCGCGTCTGGGCTCCGCCAGCGATTCGCATAATCGAGGGAGTCGCTACTGCCAAAAAACATTGGAATAGGGGAGATCATCGACTAGAATCGTAATTTCGAAGTGCGAAACGATGGTTTTTCGACCCCGAAACGACGTCTTATCGCCCGAGGCAATAAGGGGGCGTCAAGCGCCTCTGCGTGCCGATTCCGAATTGGGGTCTTATAAGCGATTCCGATCATCGAGCGAAGAGTTATCCCCGTTTGAGCGAAGCGGTGTCCGTATGCGATCGCATCGGCAGCCCGCGACCGCGCTCCGCAGAGGAATTTGGGCGCTGGACCGGAATTCTCCGAATGCGACCATTTACCGACCGGGTCGAAGTGTCGATTCTGAATTGGGGCCTCGCGGGCGGTTTCGACCTCCGGGTGAATAAATATCCGCGTCCGACCAGAGGGTACAGCAGTCGGTGTGCTAGTACAGACGCTCCGGGGGGGAATTTTTGCCCCGAAACGGAATTCCACGAAACCAGCGCCCTATCGACCGTCTCGGAGTGCCGATTCCGAATTGTGGTCATAGAAGCGATTTCGATGCCCGTGCGGAAAGTTATGCCCAATTCTTTCGCTGAAGGGGTGGGAATAAACCGGAGGGGGTGACTATATCGGCGATGTTCGGGCACCCATATCCACGACCTGGGGAGGATATCTCGCGTCGAGTTGAACACGACTTCCGATCGCTGTGACTGGGCGGCTCCGCGTGTGGGCTCCGCCAGCGATTCGCGAAATCGAGGGAGTCGCTACTGCCAAAAAACATTGGAATAGGGGAGATCGTCGGCTAGAATCACAATTTCGGAGAGTGAAACGAAGGTTTTTTGACCCCAAAACGACGTCTTATCTCCTGAGGCAATAAGGGGGCGTCGAGCGCCTCTGCGTGCCGATTCTGAATTGGGGTCTTATAAGCGATTCCGATCACCGAGCGAAAAGTTATCCCCGTTTGAGCGAAGCGGTGTCCGTATGCGATCGCATCAGCAGCCCGCGACCGCGTTCACGCAGAGGAATTTGGCGCCACTTTGGATATGGTTTGGAGTTAGGATAACTCCAACCCATGAATAAAGTTGCACATGGTTAACCTACCTTTTACTTTGGTAACAAATGAGTTAACTCACTTGGTTAAATAGAGTTAACCTACATGTTCTTTTGTGTGCTTTGGTTGGCATTGGGGGTTAACTCACCCAAGTTTGT
>JACBKR010004691.1:0-22201 GCA_014218235.1 Colocasia esculenta | reverse complement strand
CGATATAACAAGCAAGATGGTATCAATAGTGTGGCATGTAACAAGCACGCAAGATATCACTTAAACTGCAATAAATGCAGGATGGCCATACACGCAAGCAAGCAAGCATGAGCACGAGCATGATCATGTAACACTAATCAAACACGAAGACACTAATGTACACCAAGGAATAATCACCTTGAAATGCACACTAGGACACATGTATGTGGGTATTGTATCTAGCATTCACCACGCAAGTACTCCCAGCGCAAATGCAATGACAGTAATCATTATATCCCATGGTTAACAATATATTAATGACTCTCTGTCACTGGGGCTAGATGGAGCCCTTGGACACTCGCCGTGAGGTCAGCCTCTCATTTCAATTAAATGTAGATACACACAGTCATTAACAATGACCAATAAGAATTCAAGATGTAAGCATGTGTAATGTCATGTTTATGATGATGATGAGAAACAAGTAACAATTAATGTGAACATGATTCCATGATAACAATGGTCAAGAGATAAATTCGGCGCATAACGGCACAATTTATATTTTGTTCAATCTTTACATTAATGGCATGAGTCTAGATTATGAATCACACTCACAAGAACAAGATGAGGAAAGGAAGTGCACGATCTCCAGGGAACTTCAATGGTACAACCAACTCGGTCTCCATGAGGGAGTCCACGGAGTACAGAGATTACGGAGGTCTTAGAGAAAAGGTTTCTAGTCTACCGATACGGAATGACTGATATAGAGAGCTTCCAAATCTCCAACAAAGGGCTGCCTAGATGGCAAGTGTGTAGTGAGCACGTGTCTCAATCCACAATCCACGGTTCAAACTTGTGGTGGAAAGCACCTAACATGATAACAAGAGATTGAAACTATGCACTTTAACTAAACATTGATTGCAATATTTAAGATGACAATTATCATTTAAACAAGCTAGAACACGTAAGAAGGAGTAAATCTCTAGTTGCATGAATGGTCACGTCATTAAGGGAGCAATTAGAAGACATCATGTAATTATAGCTTTGAAATGGGTTAATTACTTTTAAGCCATTAAACAGAACTAGTGAGATGATTAGCACAATGAAATACAAATCATGCACTTAATACCATGTTAAACAGTCATCTGGTAAGCCTAAAATACGATCCTACACAGTGGACACATCATAACGCAGGGCATAGTCAAAACAGGCGAAAACTGTGAAGAGGTAAATTGCGTCCACCTAGGTGGCCGCCATTTGATGTGAATCGTGTCGGGGGAACTCGACGCGTTCATGAAAAATGTAAAATATGGAATGGGCGGGGAAAACTGCCTGAATCGCGTCGCGGGATCCGCCGCGGTTCGGACAGGCGCAGACTCCCACGCGGCGGCGCGACATCTCACGTGGGCCGTTTTGATGGTCAGTGCAGGAATCACGTCGGGTGTCGTGGTCGCCTTCACTAACTTGGCGATGCGATACCAGCATGGTAATCGCGTCGACTAGACCGGACGCAGTTCTAAAAACAACCGAAAACGTAAGAAAATGCAGGA
Source organism: Colocasia esculenta (assembly GCA_014218235.1). NCBI lineage: Eukaryota > Viridiplantae > Streptophyta > Magnoliopsida > Alismatales > Araceae > Colocasia > Colocasia esculenta. Next base: position 20,675 of record JACBKR010004691.1, on the reverse strand, counting down.
AATAGGTGCTCAGTTCGTGCAACGTTATATGTTCTAAAACTAGGGCCCTTGGGACAAAAGTGCAAACATAAAAGTTGCTGGGAACATGGAGTAGAAAAGAGAAATGGATTTTAAATAATTTTAAATTGCCTAAGGAGTGCAATAAATCAAGATGAACGTAAAAAGTCTCTAACATGCGCGACCTTTGGAAAAATGCCTATAACGCAAGATGACTCATTGGAATTCGATGAAACGAAATGGAAATGAAACTAGACTTGATGCTCTACACATTGGTATATTACTTGTTAAGGTTTGCCTAAGAAAACCTACCTTCTGGGTTGAAGAACTCACTTGTCTAGAAACCTCATGTTCAGACCACTTGGAGGAGAATGCTTACTGCCCCTAATATACTGAATGACAAATAGTCAAATCAGTGTGATTAGGAAGTAGACTCGACCTCTTTCCAGGGGTATATGTCTTGCAATGTTGGTTAGGGTTTGGCCTACCTTTGGTCGACTCCAAGATGAGCTTTCTGCACAGGTTGACGCAGAACGCAGCAGGGAAGAACCTCTAAGTTGGGGCGGTTTCCTCCTCCTTTGGGAGCTCAAGAACAGCCTCCCACGACCCAAAAATGTGTATTTTCGTCCCCTAGGGTTTCATAGCATGTATATAGGCATCTAGTGTGTTTTGGAAGTCCCTTTGGGTGAAGGAAAGGCAAGGTGCGGTTCTAGCATTCCACCTTTCTTATTTGAGGATTTCTCACCCCAATAGAGTGTGTGAGGCTTTAGGAAACCTACCACCATGGTTAAGCACGAATTTGGGTTGCCAATAAAGGCTAATTGCATTGGGTTTGTCCTAATTACCCATTTCTATTTGTTCTTGAGCCAAAAGTGATCCATTGGCCCAATTCCGATATTGGGTCATCAATATATGATGTTGGAAGTCTCTCCAACATGTTATTTAATTTATGATTATGTTATATTTTTGAGTTAACAGTTTTTCGACTTAATTTCTTAATTTGGATAATCAGTCGCATTGCGACGTACACTTGGTCATTGGATTTTTTGTTGCATGAATTTCTTCATGGAACATTTGAGAATGATGTTTGGGGTTGATTTATAATTTTTACAGAATTTTCCAATGTCTTCTCTTATGTACGATAGTGGTACGTAAGTTCTACCATTCTGATAATACGAAAATTATCTATTTTCCATTTATTTAAAATTTTTAAATCATTGAATTTTTCTAGGGTGCTACACCCTCCCCACATAAGAGAATTTGATCCCCAAATCATAGATCATTAATTGGCTCTTGATATTTGTGATCCTTGAGGTTGTTTCGGATTTTATTTCTCTAACTTGTTCCGACATTCTAGCTCATAGATGCTTAGTTCATCATCTACACCTATGGTCACAAGTACTATTCTTTTGATTCCTTCTACTCCTATTTTCTTCCAAGGTCTTTTGTTATTGTTGTGGTTGTGGAAAGTTCCAGTTGTATCGACTTATCCTCTTTTTATAAAGGTCGACTTTGAGATGTCTTTCCCCCTTATGCCTTCCACTTTAGCCATGGTGTCTTCTACCAGCTGGGCTCTTTGGGCCATCTCAGTATAGGTTTGAATGTTGTGAGGTCCGAGCTTCTCGATAAACATGGGCCTGAGCCCATCCATGAAGCGATTTTCCTTCAATCGCTCCGTTCCCACCAGATGTGGGGCATACACCGCCAAACGCACGAACTAAGCCTCATACTCAGCCACAGACATTCCCTTCTGTTTCAGTGGGGCAAATTCCACTGCCTTCTTCTCCTTGACCCTCTCCGAGAAGTACTTTCCTCGGAAAATCTTTAGGAAACCAGCCCACTCCAGTTCAGCTACAATAGGCTGATGGGCCGATGTGGCCTTCCACCATGCTCGGGCATCCTTAATAAATTGAAAAGTGGACAGTACCACCTTCTCCCTATTAATGCATTGCATAACTTGGAAAATCCTTTCCATTTCTTGCCAGTTCTCCGCTTCGTCCCGATCAAGGGATCCTGAGAAACGAGGAGGGATCAAACTCCTAAAGTTGCATTGCAAATCACCGGCTGCATTCCTAGCTGCGGCAGCCTGATTGCCAGCCTGAACCACATTTTGTAAAGCTTGAGTCAATCCAGCCACAGTTTCTTGCATAGCTCGCCACTGATTGTGAGCCATTGCAGTTGAGTGTAAGAGTCATGGAGTTCCTGAGAAAAGGATAGAAACCAATTAATGTCTCTAGATACCCTATAAGAGTCAATGGGTAGGAGTGTTTTGTTCATTCTAACTTATTCCCAATCTCTACCCATTCTCACCAGGTACTATATTTAATTTCCATGAACTAGGTTCCATAGGTATCTCTTATTCTTGAGACATATATCCTATTTGGTTTTCCTAGGCTCTGATACCACTAAACTATCACGTCCCGAGAATTACGCAGCGGATAATAATTCGGATAATTAGAGTCGATATTCCGAGACATGAACAGTCGGCAAATAAGCATCTAGCTAGCATGCACTAAGTGTATAACAACACAACATCAGAATAGGGCCCAAATAATGAACTCAATAGAAATCGTATTCAAATCTCATCTCATTGTATCAAAGGAACTAATACAACACTTAAACATTGTATAATAGGACTAAGACTCAAATAAAGCAAATTACATTTTATTCCTCACTTCCTACTACATTGTTCTAACACTCAAAGCAAACTAACTAAAGATAGACACAAGTGTTGGGACGCTCATCACTCGGACGCATTCCCATCCTCGACTTGCTCCTCCTCTTGAACTTCATAGTCACCTAGAATGGTTAAAAGTAGGGAATGAGCAAACTAGCCCAGTAGGATTTACATCTCAATGTGTGGGCAATGATATAAGTGATTAGCAATTTAGAACTAGGTAACCACAATGATTGTCATGATATGCATGTACGAATAAAACTCATTAAAATAGAATACATGAAACAAGCTAGATAGAGTGATCATGATAAAGCAAGATCTAGAACGATATAACGAGCAAGATGGTATCAATAGTGTGGCATGTAACAAGCACGCAAGATATCACTTTAAATTGCAATAAATGCAAGATGGCCATATCATGCAAGCAAGCAAGCGCGAGCATGAGCACGATCATGTAACACTAATCAAGCACGGAGACACTAATGTACACCAAGGAAAGATCCACCTTGAAATGCACACTAGGACACATGTATGTGGTTATTGTATCTACAATTCAACACGCAAGTACTCCCAGTGCAGATGCAACGCCAGTAATCATTATACCCCATGGTTAACAGTATATTTATGACTTTCCATCATTAGGCTAGACTGGAGCCCTTGGACACTCACCGTGCCCGATCAGCATCTCAATTCAATTTAAATGTAGATACCCACAGTCATTAACAATGGCCAATAAGAGTTTCAAGATGTAAGCATGTGTAATGTCATGTTCATGATGATGATGAGAACATGTAATAATTAATGTGAACATGATTCCATGATAACAATGGTCAAGAGATAAATTTGGCAGCATAACGACACAATTTATATTTTTGTTCAATCTTTATATTAATGGCTTGAGTCTTGATTATGAATCACACTCACGAGAACAAGATGAGTAAGAAGTGCACGCTCTCTCTAGGGAACTTCAATGGTACAACCAACTCGGTCTCCATGAGGGAATCCACAGAGTACGGAGATTTACAGAGGTCTTAGAGAAAAGGTCGCTAGTCTACCGATACGGAATGACCGATAGAGAGCTTCCAAATCCTCAAGAAAGGGCTGCCTAGATGTGCAAGTGTGTAGTGAACACGTGTCTCAATCCACAATCCACCCGTTTCAAACTTGCCGAAAGTACTTAACATGATAACAAGAGATGAAACTATGCACTTTAACTAAACATTGATTGTAATATTTTAAGATGACAATTATCATGTTAAACAAGCTAGAACAGTAAAAAGAGTAAATCGCTAGTTGCATGAATGGTCACGTCATTAAGGCAGCAATTAGAATGACATTCGTGTAATTATAGCTTTTAAATGGGTTAATTACTCTTAAGCCATAAATAGACCTCATGAGAAGATTAGCACCAAGATATACAAATCATGCACTTAAGACCATGTTAAACATCCTCGGGTAAGCCTTAAAATACACATCCTACACAGTGGACGCACTTCATAACGCAGTGCACAGTCAAAATAGGCGAAAACTATGAAGAGGGTAAATCGCGTCCACCTAGGTGGCCTCCATTTGATGTGAATTGTGTCGGGGGAACCCGACGCGTTCATGAAAAATGTTAAATATGGCAATGGGCGGGAAAACTGCCTGAATCACATCGGGGGATCCTGCCGCAATTCAGACAGGCACAGACTCCCACGCGGCACGAGGTCTCACGCGGGCCGTTGACGGTCAGTGCGGGAATCGCATCGGTGTCGCGGACACCTTTCACTAAGTCACGTCGGCCAAGGTCGATGCGATACCAGGTGCGGTAATCGCATCGCCTGGACCGGACGCGGTTCTAAAAACAACCCGAAAACGTAGGAAAATGCAAGAAACATATGCTCAGTTCATGCAACGCTTATATCTTCTAAACTAGGGCCTTTGGGACAAAAGTTCCAACATGAACACTGCTGGGAACATGGAGTAGAAGAGAAATATGATTTTAAATAATTTTAACGGTCTCGAGATATGCAATAAATCAAGATGAATGTAAAAAGTCTCTGACATGCCGACTTTGGAAAAACGCCTATAATTCAAGATGTACTCATTGGAATTCGATGAAACCAAATGGAAATGAAACTAGACTTGCTGCTCTACACATTGGTATATGACGTGTTAAGGTTTGGCCCAAGAACACCTACCTTCGGGTGAAGAACTCACATTTTTCTAGAAACCTCATGTTCAGACCACTTGGAGGAGAATGCTTACTGCACCCGATCTACTGAATGAAAATAGTCAAACCAGTAGGATTAGGAAGTAGACGCGATCCTATTTCCAGGGGTATATGTCTTGCAAGTTTGGTTAGGGTTTGGCCTACCTTTGGTCGACTCCAAGATGAGCTTTCTGCATAGGTTGATGCAGAACGCAACAGGGAAGAAGCTCCGAGTTGGGGCAGTTTCCTCCTCCTTTGGGAGCTCAAGAACAGCCTCCCACGACCCCAAAAATGTGTATTTTTGTCCCCTAGGATTTCATAGCATGTATATATGCATCTAGTGTGTTTGGAAGTCCTTTGGGTGAAGGAAGGCAAGGTGCGGTTCTAGCATTCCACCTTCCTTATTTTTTAGGATTTCTCACCCCAATAAGTGTGTGAGGCTTTAGGAACCTACCACCATGGTTAAGCACAAATGTGGGTTGCCAATAAAGGCTAATTGCATTGGGGTTTGCCCTAATTCCCCTTTCTATTTTCAACTTATTTAGGGTTGCGAATTTCTTGTATTTTTCTTGCTCTATTTTATTCTTGAGCCAAAAGTGATCCATTGGCCCAATTCCGATATTGGGTCATCAATATATGATGTTGGAAGTCTCTCCAACATGTTTATTTAATTTATGATTATGTTATATTTCCGGTTAACGGTTTTTCGACTTAGTTTCTTAATTTCGATAATCAGTCGCATTGCGACGTACACTTGGTCAATTGGATTTTTTGTTGCACGAATTTCTTCATGAACATTTGAGAATGATTTTTGGGGTTGATTTATAATTTTTACGAAATTTTTCAATGTGTTCTCTCACGTACGATAGTGGTACGTAAGTTCTACCATTCCGATAATACGGAAATATATATGTTTCCATTTTATTTAATATTTTTAAATCATTGATTTTTTTTGGGGTGCTACATTATCCTCCTCAGCACAGCGAATGGCTCTAAAATCTTCTCGGTTTCCCTTAGCCAGCTCTCATGCAACAATGGTTGACTCTCCCCTTAAAAGATGGGAGACATCCTGTTGAACCTCTCCATTACGGATGGGCCTCTTTGCTCCAAATGCACTGAGGGTGGAGCCTGAGCCTGAATTTATAAGGATCAGCATGAGATAGGTGTACTAAAGAGACCATTGTCACCATTATAGCTACACCTAACTTGAGCTTGCACTTGGGCCTGCAATGTTGCCTACGTCTGGGCTTGTGTGTGCATAGCCTGAACTAACCCTAGCATGAATGTTCCATAATCTATCAATGGTGGAGGAGGTGCTATAGGTGGTCCCTGAGACGCTGAGGCCTGCTGCTCCACATTAACATTCTCCCTCTGCTCCTCCTCACGATTAGGGACATTTGCACGACGTCCACGACTAGCCATGGCCTAGCAAAACAACAAGCTAGTTAATTTTAGTAACTCCATATATCTACTACTTTTTTATTAGACTTAGGAACATGGATCATTAAAGCTGACATTTACTCATGAATATCCTCAACCTACGAATGCTTTGATACCATCTCTGTAACACCCCACTTAGACCCGGTCTAGTTATATCAAATCTCATTGAGTCCAAGTGACGAGCTACATGGGGAACACACCCAAACATATATCAAATGTAGGTTGATTCATTCACAAATAAATACCAATGCAGCGGAATTAAACAACAAACTCTCAACTTTAATATCCAAGTCCATAGTCCATAGAAGAAGTCCACAATCACTAAAGTAGTTTAAATACAAGGATCATAACATAAATAATTCCTCACATCCAAGGTCACCCAACACACAATTCTAATCCTCGCGTTCCGAATCCGATCCCGCTACTAAAGTCTCAGGATCCGTCGTCTCACCTGAAATGTTAAGCAAGTATGAGTCTACAATGGAGACTTAGCAAGCAACCTAAAAATGGACTACCATTCTAACATATAAGATAGTTTCAATCATGTTATTGCATATAAATTTCAGCAATCATACTACTTGTAAGATAATCATTTGCTAAAATATCATAAGTCAAAAGTATGTACAAATGCTACTTGCATAAGGCATGAGTTTAAGACATTGTACTAACATCATAATGTCTAAATTTTCAAAGTGATTTCAAATCTGATCATTATGACATAATTTCAAGTATCAACATGGTGTATATGGCATACATGATTTCAAGAATTTGCATAAGTGAGCATGACTACTAAACATTCAACCAAATTGAAATTGACAAGTATTACATTCTAATCATTCTAAGTCTGAAATAACATATTGAATAACATATACATATGTACAAATTTTCCAAGACACAGCCCAAACCACCCATTAAAAGTCACATAGACATATGAACATATACTTATCACCTAGGTAGCCAGTGATAGAGTCTAGGTTACTGCGCAGAACCGAGGAAGTCCTTCCCACCATTACTAGTGGTACTTGTCCACCTCGAAGATTTCTTCCCGTGCCCTCGGGAACATATAACTAATGACCACTTCCATAGGGGTATTACTATGGTCATGTTCTAGATTACTTCTAAGGTGGTAGTGTCTTATTGGCCGAATACAGAATCCTATATCAATTTTCCAGATTCAAATGCAACATAACATGCTGCCCAAATCATGTACACATATTCAGATCATGATAGAGACATATTTCAGATTGATCACATGTTTATTTTTTGGGAATTTTCCAACATCTATTTAATATAACACATTTCTCATGATGATAACAGACTTAAAATAGTTACATATATCATAAATTCACAAAATTTGGTCAGAACATGACCCTATCATCATGGAGTAACCCAGTAGTTTTTCATGATTTTCTTACCATACACTAATTTCTGTATTAATCTAAGCATTGATATAATAGAGAATTATTTATCACACTGAAACCGTCTGTCAACCAGGTTCAATATCTTTATTGAGAGTATATCATACAAATACAATCCACTGTTCAAAATATCACAATTTTAGGAATCTAGAAACTATTTATAAAATTAAAACAATACTATTGATTTTTGTATTTCAGAAATGGAAATTACAGAAAATAGTCAAATTCTGATTATAGATCCATCACAGTATGAACATAACCTTGATCACGAACATGCTTTAAGTACAAAACTTCTTCTTAAATCTATGCTTATTCACAGAGTTCAGAAATTACCGTAAAATCATTGTGACTACAGAAAATAACCCAAATTGTGGTATGGTAAGAAGTTAACCTACTTACCCTACACATCTTACAGAAGATCCATTCGGAGTCTGAACATCAAGATATAATTCCACAAGTAAAAACAGTAAAAATGTAGATAGAAGAACTTGACGGCAACAAAGTTGCAGTTAAGTTCATTTGATGGCAAGGGGCTTGATGTTAAGTTCGTTCTTGACATCAGACAAGTTTTTGTTAACCTGACAGATAATAGAACTCTTCAGAACTCATACAAACCCCAAATCCGACTGTTTTTTAATTTCTAAAATCATGGAAAAATTATAAAAGGTTAGAAACTATTGGTGAGCCCGATCCCTAAATTCCTTGCCTCTAAAACACCAAAAGATCCACGGATGTAGCCGATGAAGCCCGCCTTGGCCAACCAAGATGGTTCTCCCTTCGAGGTAAAGATCCTCAGCCAGACGATCTCCTATGACATGAGCACGTTGGAGACACCTTCAACCTTCAAGGCACAGCCTCCAAACTCGGAGATGCTTGATCTTAGTCTCCACGAAGATCAAATTGCCAGATCTCCCTGTAGACACCCGATTGCGACTAATGGGTTGAACCACATTTCTTGTCACTTCAGTGGGCCTCTAATTGGTTACTCACCTTGAGCCCATCATTAGCCTTGATTTGAGCCCATTAACGATTTAACTTTCCTTGAAATCCCGCCCATATCACTTTGAGAGAGTCCTTAAGCATCAATAACTCTTATCCATTCATGCGATTGGCTGATAATTCACATAAATTTCGATTTTATAGTCGCGACGCATCGTGGCGCCGCGTCTCTGAGTCGACGGTTAGGCTGCCGCGACAGCCCATGCATTATCCATGCACGTGGGCAATTCTGTCGCGACGCTCCGCCCTGTCGCGTCTTCATGTAGCGGCCCTACGATATGCCGCGACAGTAGCTGTGCATGCAGGCCTCCGCAACCACCTCCTATTTATCCTCTCATGGCTTTATCTTTATCCCTAGGGAATATCTCAACCCCTTAGACGAGATTTGGGCCCTAAGGACTCTCCTTGAGGCTCCTAAGGACTCTCCATCCGATTTTGGGTAAGGTTTATCTCCCATTTTAATTAATTCTCATTCTAAGGAGATAATATCTCTTAAAGGCTCTATAAAGCAAGGCCTCTCTTCAAGTAGGGGGGACCCATTTTTTTTCACCCCGAAGGGCTGCTAAAATTTTCTCTGGTCCATACTTAGATTCGCAGCCTCACATCACCACTTTTTTTTCACACCTTGTTCTACAATTCATTCGTTTCTTCATGAACGGAGCAAGGAACGCATGAACGGCGACTCCAACATCTCTCTGAAGCTTTGGATGACATTTAGGACATTCATCAAGCCAGGAGTCGCCCCAATGGGGCTCACCCTCTCTCTCTCCTTTTCCTCATTTCTTCATGCATTGTTATTTTATATCTTAGATAGATTGCACTCTATTTCCTCCCACGTTTTTTCCGTCCCTTAGGGGTTTAAAACCACCCCCAGGTTCGTTCCCTTCATGTTTTTTTTTTCATTTCCTTTCATTTTTAGAGCAAATACTACACTAATCATGTTCTAATAGGGCTTTTGTTGTTTCTCTCTTTGATTGGTAGGCATTCAAGCGAAGTCCTACGAGGAGCTCTCATCCTCTGGCCGGCCGGAGGACGGGAAGGAGGTCCCACTCACCATCTCCCGCACAAGAAGAGAACGCGACGGAGGGAGGTGACGCGACAAGGAATGCGTCCACCAGGACTGACGCTTCATCACATGGCCGCGGTCGTCAAAGGGACCGCGACATCAGGTATTCCTTCGTTCTCTCACTCCCTTTCCTAGAGTAATTAGCCTATACATTTCTTTTCATTTGGCAATGCTCTAGGTGGCGATCACATCCTTTTTTTCATGCTATCGTATTGGTATTCATGTCCGTGTTGAGGGGGTACAATCTTTGTGATTACACCTTTTGTCGATCACGGTGGGACCTCCAGTGCTACCCTCGTAGATCTACTTGCCTGCTTGCCATGTTTGCTTCCTCGTTCGTCCTCTTAGTGCCCTGTTTGGTTTTGTTTTTTGTTTTTGGTATTTTTCTGTGTTCTGTTCTTGTTGCGGTGTATTAGGGACGTGACTATATCGCGACAGTAAAGAGGGACGCGATCGCAGGTTCGTGCAATCTTTCCCTATCTGCCTTACCCCATTTCTACGAGTCCATGCACGTATGTACCATGTTTATCTGCCATCTATTGTCGTGCTTATGGTTGTTAAAATCCTGTTAGGATTTGGGTTTCCCATTTATTTTCCCTTGTAAGTTTTCGGATCTGGTCGCGGCAGTGCGCGGGGGTGCGACAGGCTCGCGTCGGGGTTAAGCGTCGTGACTACAGGTACGCTTTGTATGTTACTATTTTCATCCCTGGATCGGTTTTCTGAGTGCTTCATGATCCATTTTGTACTATTTTGGTGATTTTGTACCCTTATCATTTGTTCGGGTAGTTTGTTTGAGTCTGTGTGTGTGACTTACTGCTTTCTCGGGTTTCTGTTCCTATCGCGGCAGCCCGCTCTGTCGCGATAAGGTCGCGGTGTACACGGCCGCCGCGACTCGACCCGAGAGTTGTTTTGTCACTCTGCTTGCCCTTTATTTACTGCTCTTGCATACATTTCGGCATTTAGGCCCCTTTGCATACACTTATCATCCCATTGGTCAGGTTCCCCCTTGGATGAGTGAGCTCTCTCACCTACGAGTACTCGTAGGCTGACTCGGGCCCACCTTTCGAGGATCTCCATAAGACCTCGTGACCGTACCACGTTGCGGTTCACTGGCTGGTTGTACCCATTGCACCCTTAGTTCGACCATCCTCCGTGTGAGTATACCACCCTTAGTGACACCGAAGGACTCGAGTTCATACCTGTTAGGATCCGCCTGACCGAGTGACAAACCCTTAATCAATTCATCTAAAGGTCAAGTGCAAACTTTAACAAATTTGCACATTAATCATGATGACTTGGGTGCTTCGGTTCATCCCTCCTCCTCTCAGTCTTTCTTGACATGTGCTAGAGTCTAGGTGCTGTCAGTATCACCCCCTTGTCATTTAGGGGGCATGCGTCATTGCCTAGGGAGATCGAGTCAGTCCCCTCCTTTCCTTGTACTCTATCATACCCCTTGTTCGACATGGAAATAGTTTTGTGTCCTTGCTGACGATGCCTTGCCCCTTGGACTCCTCGAGGATGTGGCCCAACCCTCAACGCCGTACTCCAAGGCATGTTCAGGCTCCTCTTGTCATTAGGGGTCATTCCTGTCCTCCTCTCCTCCAAGGGAAGATGACCCCCATTTCCAATTTAGTTAGCTGCTTTCCTCATCTAACTCTGGATCAAGTCCGAGAGTTCATTGCTGCCGCCAAGGGCAAACAACCCTTGTCTCCCTCTGCTCGTAACTCAGCTCAGCCGGCGGTCCTCCTCTGCCCATGTTGCCTGAGCACCCCACCTCTCTTCCTCAGGGCCGATCCCATACCCCTTAGACCTCGGGCCATCCATTTCTCAAACCGAGCTACCTCCCCGTCGAGAGGCTCGCCTCACTCCCCTCCAACCTCACATATTATACGGCCGAGCCTCCTCCCCTCCCTCGCGAGAGGTCTCACTCTTTTGAACAATCTCGCTCCCTTGTTCTACGAACCATGCCCAAGCCCCTCTGACTTCCTTGCGGAGTGGGCTGTCATGAAAAATGAGCTTCACGATCTCAGAAAAAATTGATCCTCGGAAGGTGGCCGATATTGCTCTCCCATCATTCCAATACCTCTGGGTACCACCCAAGTCGGAGCTCCCCGTTTACCGGCGATATTCTGGGGTAGGGACCCATATGTTCATTTAAAAGATTTTGTTTATGAGTCTGCACCGCACAAGTATGACCGCCACCTCATGGCATACTTGTTCAGAAAATCTTTAGATGGTCCAGCTCTGGAATGGTTTTATTCTTTGCCCCCAGAGGAAGCCGAGGATTTCCAGATTGTTCAAGAGAGGTTCTTGCAGCAGTTTCAAGATCGGGTCGGACCCGAATACTCCTTTGTTGATCTGGTAGCTGAAAAGATGAAGCCTGAGGAAGAGTTCTTGACCTATGCTGACTGGTGGCGCTCATTGGCTGCCATGGTCCGTTGCCCTATGCCAGAAGAGGAGAAAGTCAAATTGTTAATCTCCATTGCTACCCCAACCTACCGGGCCATATTCGCTATGAATGACATTTCTACCATGCACCAGCTTTATAGCCGAGCCCGTTTCATTCAGACTCAGCTCAAAGACTCACCTATACACTCTATGTTTGAGACCCCTAAAGCTCGTTATGCCAAGATGCCTCAAGGCCCAGTTACCGAGGGGATCCAAACCAACGAGCAGGTGGGTGCAGTGAGCAACCCCCAAGGCCCAGTAAGCAGACCTCCGTATACCGACCAACCTCAGCAGCCATGGAACAATAACAGCAGCAATCTCCTCAAGGTCAGAACCCTCCTCAAGACCAGCGCCAGTACTCTCAGGTCCCTTCACCTCAAAATGGCTTTGCCCCTAGAAAGCCCAATGGACCCAAGAGAGCCCAATATCCTCCTCTGCCCGAATCTTTAGTCGATGTCTTTGCAGCCCTCATGTCCCTAATGCCCTTAGACTCCCCCCTGAGAAGCCAAACTGGAATATGGCAGCGGACCAAACAAAGTTTGTGTTTACCATCGCCACCCAGGCCACAATGTGTCAGATTGCTTCCAGTTTCGGGATATAATATATGATCTCTTATGCAGAACCAAATCGATTGGGCAGAGATGAGAAGGTTGATCCAGACCTAAGGGACCAACAAGGTCAGAGGCAGCAGCCGCAACAGCAAGGCGCAACAGCAGCCGCAACAACAACAACAGCAGCAGCAGCAACAACAACAACAATAGTTCCAGCCCTTCCAACAACAGTACCAGCAACAGCAGCAATAACAGCAGCCGCATCAGCCGAAAATGACCTTGGCATAATTCGCAACCCCATGCCACAACATCCTGCCGCTCCAAACCCCAACCTGCTCCACCACCTCCTCCACCCGCGCATGTTAACCCAGTTATCCATCACCCACCAGAAGCTCAGGCCTTCAATGATGAGCACGAAGTGGGCCAGCTTCTGGTCATTTCCCAACACCCCACCCCCACCCCCCACACCCACATCCACTATACCTCCCTCTTCACACCTACTGTTGCCACCTTTACCTCGCCGCCTTATGATTCCCCCCATCATATCACCCGTTATCCCTTCATTCACCAACATCCCCTTATCCCCTACGCCAGCACCATTGCTAGCCAATCCCTCTATCCTTGACACCTCACCTTCTCCACTCCACCATAACCTTGCCTTGCGGAGCGGGCGGATGTTTCCACTGGATGTACCCTAATGCATCCACACCTATGCCAGGTCAACCAGCACAGCAACAGCAGATATGGAAGACATAGATCCGGCTCTGGGGACCCAATATGATATTCTGAAGCACCTAGATCAGACTCCTGCTAAATTTTCCATATTGAGCTAATCAAAAGGTCGCAGACTCATCAAGATGCCCTAAGGGCCTTCCTGCAAAGGGTCATGGTCAGTGAAGACATGAACCCCGATAACCTGCCTTCTGTGCTGTCCATTGTGAACAGGGGACCCACGATAACTTTTTCTGATGGCGAATTAGCTGCCCCTGAAGCCAGGAAAGTACCATTATGTGTGACGCTCACAATTAATAAAGTGGCCATTGACGCGCGTTAGTAGATAGGAGCCTCTATCAATGTATGTCCACTAAGCACCCTAAGAGCCTGCAACATCTCAGAACGTCAACTGCAGCCCACTCCCACCACCATAGCTGCCTATGACAATTCCCGGCGGGCTTGCCATGGGGTAGTAACTTTACAAGCAGAATTGGGATCGCTAGTCATGACGGTCGAATTTTATGTGCTGAACATCGATCATACTTACAAGGCCATGTTGGGACGCCCATGGATCGAATCACTAGGGGCGTACCTTCCACGACACAACAATGTTTGAAATTCCCCTATCAAGGGAGATAGTCAAAGTTAAGAGCGTAGCCACAACCCCACAGTGGAAGCTGTTGAGAGGGTATTGCCATCAGTCTGGCCGTCCATAAGCCCATTATCTCGGTGCTTGATGTGAACTACCCATGGTCTTATACTTTCTCTTCTAATCGCCCGATTAGGTCCCCATCAGTGGCAGCCGTCAAAAGGATATGTCCACAAACGCAAAATGTTGGGATATCATGTTCAGACTAGGCTATCAAATAGGAAAAGGTTTGGGTGCTTATCTCCAAGGGAGGACCAAGACAGTGCCTAGCACAAAGAAATTTACAAAATATGGTCTAGGATACTCAGAATGGGCTACATTCTCATCTTCTTTACAGTCAGACCATGGCCCACTCACCTGGACCTTATATGATCACTTTGTTAGAGGACCTATACAGCCTGGGAACAACATTACAGCGGAAGCAGCACTATGGTCGGCATATCAAGCTTAGAAGCTCAGCGACCCAACAAGAAGAAGAGGGCAGGCAGATGCAAAAGCCGCAGATCTTGAAGATTTGATTTCAGCAGTTAGTTTGTTGTTCAGTGAACCTGAAGCCGAGACAAAGGAACCAGAATTGCAGGATCTCATCTCAGTGGTCAACCGCTTATTCAGCGAAGATGACGCATTGCAGTCTCAGGCAGCACCATCAACAGCATCAGCAGCCACCACCAAGCGACAGTTGCTTGGATTTGGTGAGAAAGTTGAAATAGCCAGTTCAGCCAATCTAACAAAGGAGCTCTGGCCAGGTTTTTCCGGCCTCCCAGTCATTTCATTTCACCCATCTTTATCTATAATTGGATTTTATTCCCTTATCTTCACCCCTCATTATCCAATTTTCCCCCGACGCTCTTGAAGCGTTAATCCGCCCTTCACCTCTCTTCACCATCTTCCTTATGGCTCGGTACTGCCCTTTTTCCGAAGCCTTCTAATGTAATGTAGTTCTTTTCATAGTTCAAAAAAAAATTAAAAAAATAAAAAATCCAAAAAATAAAAATAAAAAAAATAAAAAAATGTGTGCTCGTTCATTCGTCTTTTCCCTTCTTTTTCTTGGACGGCAATCCCCGTCTTCTCCTTTCCCCTTTCTTCGGACGACGATCCCCTTCTTCTCTTCTCCTTTTCGTCGGACGGCGATCCCCGTCCTCCTTTTCTTTTCTAACTCACCCTTCCCGCTTTCTGCTGTCTAGCTCTCACTCTCCCCGATGGAGATCCCCGTCACCCTCGCATTTCCCCTTTGCTTCGACGGCGATCCCCGTCACCCCGCACTCCTTATCTCCTGCTGGCGGCGATCCCCGTCACTCACTTTCTCCTGGGCAGTGATCCCCGCCCTTCTCCTCCGCCTCCTCAATCTTTGCTTTCGCTTGTTGACCGACATGGTCATTTTGGGCGATCTGGGTGAGGGGCTTCTGTTCCCTACACCCCAATTATCCTACCGACACCCTGAGCTTGGATGGTCTGCCCCCTCCTCCAATCCCATCAGAGGACCATTGTGGCCTTGCTGCACCCTTCCTTCCCTTTCCAATAAACCTCTGGACACTCCTCTAGAGTCGTTTGTAAATATCAATTCTAGTCTAGATTCAGGGTAGATCTAGCAAGTCCCCGTCCCCGTCTAGAAGAAGAGGTTAGTGGCATACCCCGTAGGTATCTGTGGGACCTAGTGCAAAGGTGTGATGCTCTTCTAGCTGTCGAAAGTTCGCCCAAGAAGCTGTATTCTGAATAGAGAATCTGCGTAGAGAGGAAGGGCTAGACGATGGATTTGGAGTGTATGAGATCTTAGCCGAAGATGACCCATCGGATGAAATGATTGCGAAATTGAAGATGCTGCCGAAATGTATGCTAGCGGTAGAGGAGATTTGATGAACCACCTCGGCAGTAGATGAACCCACCAAAGAGGTAAACGTGGAACAGAAAAGGATCCAAGGCTCTTGACCATAGCTTCCGGTCTCCCTCCTGAAAGAAAAGGCACTCATAGAGATGCTAAGGGAGTTCAAGGATTCCTTTGCCTGGTCCTATGACGACATGCCTGGCATCGACCCCGAATTGGTAGAACATAGGTTAATTTTAAAGCCAGGGGCAATTGCCGTTAAACAAAGTTAAGGAGATTTCTCCCCACATCGCATTAAAGATGAAGAGGAAATTGATAAACTACACAAAGCCATGTTCATCCGTGTAGTCCTCTATCCATTGTGGGTGGCAAATATAGTCCCAGTGATGAAAAAAGACGGAAGGGTGCGCATCTGCATAGACTTCCGGACTTAAATAGGGCATGTCCAAAGGATGGTTTCCCATTACCTCATTTGGATGTCTTAATTGATAATACCGCAGGGTTCGAAACTTTATCATTCATGGATGGGTATTCGGGCTATAATCAGATCCGTCTAGCCCCGGAGGATCAAGAGAAGACTTCATTTACCGCCCCCTGGGGACATATTGCTATGTGGTTGTGACGGCCCTCGTTACACCGGTACGGTTATACCAACCCACGTCGGTATAACAAGAGTCCTCACAGTGGGACATTTACCCAACGATACAAACAGCTGAGATACACGCGAATATATATACAAGAGTAGCGGAAGTAAAAGAGAACTATCTCCATTCATTCATCATCCACATTAAACATACATGCAGTTTACAATTTGCAAAAAGGAACTAAAATCCACATTATTTAAATTTCTGAAATAGGATTACAAAATGTCCACATAATACATTCCTTTCATGATAATTCTAATACAATGTTTGAATTTCACATACTATGAAGATCACAACAAAAGGGATGCGCGACTCCACAAGCTAAACTCCGCGCTCGGAGTCTGTCTCCACTGTCTCCTCCACGAGGGTCTCGTCACCGTCTAAACCTGTACGCCGAAGCAAGAGTGAGTCTTAAAGACTCAGCAAGCAACACTATACATGATATTCACGTACAAGTCCTAGTGGTTTCTACATGCACATTTACAAATTTTCAACACAAGCATGTTTGTCCATTCAAGTTTTCAACCTATCATGGAAGCTCTACAATTTTATACATAACTCATGCTTTCAGATTCTTAAGATAAAATCCACCTATCACATGGTCTCTATTCAATTTACTCATGAACTTTAATCTTTCAAAGAATCAAACATGAGAGCTATCACATGGCAATTTACATGCATGAAAGGAACACAATTTACATGGAATCCACATGTTCTTAATTACATACCTAACTTTTTCACATGCTTTAGGTTGCTGATTTCACATGATCCAATGACTATAAATCTACACATGAAAGCTACAACTTGCTTAAAACATAACATATGAACAATCCATCATGCCATTTTGCACACATATTCATTAGTTGTTCCTAACGGATTTTAAACACTCTTGCACACATACATGAAATATAATAACATGTATTTTCTGAATTCACATGGTTTCAGATTTAGTCTCACATGGCTTCAATAACACATTACATATCTAGAATTTTACATTTTTTTCTTTACACTAGTTTCCTCTTTTCACATGATTACACTTTACACACACATTCACATGTCACCTACACATTTACATGGTCACATACACATTTCACATTACACTTTACACATATTTAGGTGCCGTGACACATAGTCCAAACCCAAAGAAGGACACAACACATCACATCACATAGGCGCCATCTAGGCAATACAATGGCGACTCTTGGACTGCGCAGACCGGGAGAACAAGTCTCCACCTAACCAGTGGTACTTGTCCACCTCCAGGATTTCCCCCTAATGCCCTTAGGGTCACTTAACACAATGAACCTTCTCAGGGGGACTTTTCCCTGATACGGCTCCACTGCCTTCTCGGAAGCAGTATCACATTGGCACAATTTCACTTTTACACATTTACCGTTTTACACATAGTTTTTACACATGGTTTTACACTTGGCACTTCTCATCACATTCACTTTCTCACTCACATTAATACCTCTGTTTTTCCTAACATGGTACTACAGAATTTCAAGGTTTAACACACAGTAAACACGCTAATCATGCTGGTTTTAAACAAAATCTAATCACATTACGATCACATGTGCGAATTTATTCACATTTCACATGAAAACACATAACTTTTTATTTACGGGTCCAAATGACCTGAAAGTTTAACCACATGCTGTTTTCGGGTTCATGATCACACTCCCAAATTTTCAGATTTTTCTGAGTTATATAGTTTACAGAAAATCAAACACCTAATTAACATATTATTCACCATTTAAGCTAACATGGGCCTAACACATTTTGCAATTTAGCCGCTTACTGTTTTGCACAGAGACTACTATTATATGCATGATTTTAGGATACAACATCACCCTAATTCATACATCTATAAATCAATTACCACAACCATTTTTTTTTTTTGCATATTTTGATTTTTACCGAACCGAACTTATTCACAATTTCTCAAGCATGGATAAACTTCTAAAATTTGCAAACACACATGCTGACCCACTATTCTTCATGATCAAACCGAAACTAAGGCATTCACATTAATCTGAATCATAAATCATGGGTTTTGCAAAATGGTCCACAAGTCATGTTCACAAGTTTACAAGAGATCATTAACCCACATTCACCATCACACCACATTAGCTACTATATATATATCAAACAATGATTACCGTATATCCTCATCGTAGAAAACTCATCGAAATTAGTCATAAAAAGGGAAAGGACAGGTTTCTGTTCTGTCCTGAAAACTAAACGTCAAGCTCGGGCCGTTAATGAAGATTAACGGCATGATCGTTTGCCGTCCATCATCAACTTAGCGGCAAGGGATGTTGCCGTTAAGTTCAAGTCTGTGCCAAACACAGACCCGAGCTCACATGATGGGGTGAATTGGAGGGTCAAGGACTCGAATAAAAATACATAAAAATAGGGAAAACCACCTAGACACTTACGGGACATCATGGTTAGGTCACTTGCCTTTTACAAATGCTTCGAAGGATCTAGGGCTCGGAGAAGCTCTCCTTGGGCAGTCCCCAAGAAGTGACGAAATGCCCTCCAAGACCTCCTTCCACCGGGCTTTTGGTGATCTCCTCAGCAAAGCAAGACCGGGGAGGCCTTGCCCTTCATATCAGCTACCTCCTTGTCGGGAAGTCGGCCGGAACAAGCTCCAGGAAGCGGATTCTTGGGTTACAAAGTGGGGTTTTCTCACAGAATGCTCTAGGGTTTTCTCCCTTCTTTCTCCTCTTGCAGGGGTGAAAAATGAGAAGTGGGAGAGGCCAAATCCGGGTTCAGACCTAAGGGGAGCTCCTCACCCACTCACCAGACTGATTTGACAACTTGAGAGCCGTTGGGGACATCTCCCCAATGGTTGGCTTGCCTTGCTCCCGGATTTTCTGGCTCTGCAACGCATGCAGGTCAGAGAAGTTGGCGTCCTGATCGTTGGACGCCAGGAGTTAGTGTTGGCGTCCAGGGTTGGACGCTAACACCACCTCAACGGCCTGGGGATTGACGCCAAAAGGTCCTGCGGCCAGAACCCTAATTCATGCAGAAAACCATGCATACTAAGCTTCTATTCATGCAATAAGTACATGGTATTATGTTCACACTATCATCATGCAATACATACATTATTTACGTTTAATATAAACACATGTACACGTATTTATACTATTTTAATATCCACGTAAATACGTACATACATACTCAACACAATATATTCACATAAATACAAAAAATACGACGGAAATTCGAGGGTCTTACAGTGGTCATGCGGTTTGGGCTAAAAAATGTCGGCGCCACTTATCAAAGGGCAATGTTAGCTATCTTCCATGACATGATTCATATTGATGTTGAGGTATACGTGGATGATATCGTGGTGAATCTTGAACCAAAGAGAACACTCCTCCGTGCTTGCCAGAGTTTTTCGTCGCACATAAGAATACCAATTGAAGATGAATCCGAAGAAGTGCGTATTTGGGGTTTCTTCAGGAAGCTGTTAGGCTTCATAGTCAGCAAACGGGGGATTCAAATAGACCCTCACAAGGCCAAGGCGATAAATGAAATGCCTCCTCCAAAGAACATATTCGAGCTTCAAGTTTGATTTGTTCGGCTTCAGTTTATAATGAGATTCATATCTCAACATTCCCAAAGATGTCGTCCCTCTATAAACTGTTGAAAGGAGGAGTCAATTTTGAATGGAACGCCAGTGCCAAGAGGCTTTCGATGAACTCAAGAGTTATCTCATGAATACGCCTGTGCTTCAGGCGCCTATCCCTGGGAAACCCTTAATCCTGTATCTGTCAACTATTGAGGACTCCCTAGGAGCTGTCCTTGCTCAGCATGATGAATCTGGTAAAGAAAGGGCAGTCTATTACCTATCTAGGCTCTTAATCCTTCCGAGCTCAAACTCACTACAATGGAGAAAACATGTGCAGCGCTAGTTTTGGTAGTGCAGAAGTTGAAGCACTACTTTCTAGCTCATAAGGTGAGTTTGATTTCTAGAATGGACCCTATTAGGTATCTTCTGGAGAAGACAGTCCTTGCCGACAGATTGGCACGCTGGCAAAGTTT
>JACBKR010004690.1:0-27815 GCA_014218235.1 Colocasia esculenta | reverse complement strand
GAATAGTCAAACTCTTTTGTCTTCTTCTGCCGCCTTTTGGCGCCTCACTTTCCACAATGCATTAATTTATTCCTAAAATTGAATGACAGAACGATTCGTATCTCATCGTCTATCTTTTCCCCTTTTTCATCCTGTCGCATGAGCCGATGCCCTAACAACTCATACTTCAACCCCTGCAAATTTGAACCTTCCTCCTCCTTCCGCAAAATTTCTTGAGGATTCCTTCTCTCTTCTTCTTCCGTTTCACCCTCCAGAGACTTTCACACCTAAATCCATGGCCGCACCAGTCATCGCCGGCAGTTTGGGTGGCTATAGCGCCGAGTTTCTCACTCCTGAGCAGCAGGAGAGGTTTACCTTTGTGAAGACGAAGCTCTGTGGCAATAAAGAAATCGATGTTGCTAATCTGAAGAAAAATGGAATGAGCAGCGTGGTAGATTGATCAATCAGATGCAGTGGACGGGAGTTACCACCTTTTCCCCGAGGTTAGTTATCCGGACCTAGTAAAAGCATTCTTCGTTTGTTTGAGAACAGAGGAAGATGGGTCCCTAGTTTCTTCAGTAAGGGAACCCTGATAGAATAGACCCTGAGTTTCTGAAGATGTTGTTTTGATGTGAAGACTTTCGGGTTTAGTGGGGTCACACTGTGGACGCCCAAGTGAAAGGTTTGGGAATTGTAGGGCCGGCTTCAAGCTAAGGGATGGCAAGCTTGATATAAATCAACTAACTGCTTTCAACAGCCTCCTTCATTTATTGTATGTCAAATCTTAGTTCCCAGAAGTGCAACTTTTTCATCTTGCACAAAGGCCGACTCTGACATGATGTACTGGGCCATTCAAAATAAGGAGATAAATATGCCGCAGTGAGGTTTCTATATCCAACGTCCACCATTCTTTGATGGAAGTAATTATTCCTATTCGAAAAACCGTATGTACGTCTTTCTCAGGGCTCAAGATTATGAGATCTGGAAAGTCATAAATACTGGTCCATATACATTGCCAGAGGATGAGAGAAAGTGAATAGAGGATAATATTAAAAAAATCCAAGATTAATGTTAGTGCTTTGGACATATTGCAATGTGCAATACATCCTGATGAATATTCTCGTGTCTCTATATGCAGCTCAACAAGGAGATGTGGGACAAATTGAAGCTAATATATGAAGGCACTTCAGAAGTCAAAGAGACCAAAGCTAACATCCTAGTCCATGAGTATGAGATGTTCAAGATGAGCCCAGTGGAATCAATTTCTGATATGTTCACTAGGCTCTCCAAGATTACAAATGGATTGAAGGCTCTTGGCAAGAATTACACGGACACAAAGATAGTCCGTAAAATTCTGAGATCCCTCCCACCAGCATGGCACACCAAGGCCATAGTCATAGAGGACTCTAAAAACTTGTCAAGCCTCACTGTGGAGGAGTTGATTGGAAGTCTCATGGCTTATGAGATCAACGTAAAAGGGAAGAAGCCAAGTAGCCAATTGTCAAGAAAAAAGATGTGGCTCTCAAAGCCAAAAGGTCAAAGGCTATTTGCTCGGATGAAAGTTCACCAAGTGAAGATGTGGAGGAAGTGGCAAAGCTATCATAGAACTTTAGGAAATTCTTGAGGAAGCAAAGACCACATCATGTAACATCCCATAAAGACTACAAGGGCAAAAGTAAGAAAGAGGATCTAGCAGAAAAATAGAAATATGTTATGAGTGTCAAGGCATTGGGCACATGAAGTCCTAATGTCCAATATACCTTAGGAAGCAGAACAAAGTGAAGGCAAAGAAGCCTAAAGCTATGGTCGCTACCTGGAGCGATTCTGACCGGTCATCTTCCGAGGTTGAAGAACCCAAGAAGGAGGACTGCGATCTTATGGCTCCTGAAGATAAATCTCCCGAGGTAAACTCTGACCGAGAATCTTTTACTCTTGAGGAGATTGTGCAAATGTATTCTGCTTTGTATGAGAAATAGAAGAAAACTAAAAAGGACAATAGGGACTGAAAATGAAAATTGAAGGTTTTCTTTATAATGAAATTCTTTGCATGTCATGTCATGAACTCAATCTAAAATAGAAATCTTCATGATGAAAAAAAAATCTCGCAAAGTAAAATTTCATTGTATGAGGAAGAAATATATGCATGCTTCATGATAATGTTTTTTTTTAGAAAAACTCAGAATGCTCGAAAAGGAAAATATTCTTGAGATTTGAAAATGAAAAACTTAAAAACCAAGTGCATGGCTTGAAGTGAATGTTAAAATTCTGTTAAGAAAATGCATGAAACAGTAGATGATCTAAAATAAACTGGTTCTAGACTCATGAAGGAAAAGCAAAAACTTGATGAAGTCCTCAGTGTTAAAGTGAACACTAATAGACATGGTTTAGGCTATTCCCCTAAAAAAAATTTGTTGAGTCTAAAATGAAAACATCATTTGTTCATGCCTCTAATGCTCCTAGCACTTCACAATCACATTCTAAGAAAATTGCTCATGTTAAAAAACCAATTAATGCTAAGAAAACTGAGCAAGCCAAAAAACCAATAAATGGTAAACACTTTGTGAAGGCTAAGAAATATGTACAATCAAATAAACCCAATCATGTTGAACCCAATGTTGTTCATAAGCCACAATCCACACAACACATTTCTAATGTCACATGTTATTTCTGTGCTGGACATGGTCATATGAACTACAATTGTTCTTTAAAGAAAAACATGCAAAAACTCAACCTGTGTGTGGATTAGGAATGATTTGCTCCCTTCCAAGACTAACACAGTTGGACCCAAAACCATTTGGGTACTAAAAAAATGCGCTTGAAATCTTTGGTTGCAGGTTCTTTCGAGATTTAAATGTGATGAACTTCAAGGTTAAATTCAAGGCACCGGTATTGTTTTGTGAGTATCATGCAATTCTATTTTTTCACCTTCAAGGTAAGACAAGATTACTCTTGTGAACATTTTCATGTTTAATTCATTCAGTTTTTATCAATTACTATCATTGTTTACTTTCTAGATTTTGATAAATATCTGAAAAACACTTACAAAAATTAAATAAAAAAATAAAAAAAAACCAAAAGAGTCTTAGAGTTTAGTGTCTATTGCATGTCTATTCCTCATATGCTTGCATGTACATTATATGTAAAGACGCTCTCCTTGATTCTTTCTATGGCCTAATACTCCCTTGCTATTTCTATTTGCATTGGCTTGAGATTTAGTGTGCATCAATTCAACTACTAAGGGGGAGATTTTGCATTTGGTGTGTGCGTACATTAAGGGAGAGCCAAATAGTTATGTATTTAACTTGCTTCTCAACATACATTTACAATTGAAGCCAACACACTAATGCACATATTTGTGATTAACAGATATCACTTTCATGATAGGTGAAATTTTTTTTTAAAACTATGTGATGCTTAAAATCCACCTAACTTGTAGTAACTCGTGAGGAAAAAGCTACATGTCCCAAGAAAAGAGGCTTGAGCTTAGTAACCGGGTCTTCCACTGACAAGTGAGGAGCCTTGCGTCAAACGACAATATTTTCTTTAAAAAATGAATGGAAAGAAATCAAAAATCGAGGGTCTATCATGCATGGTAACATTGAGAGTATCCATTAGTGTGAATTGGAAATTCTAATTATCATCATGCGTGATGCCTATTAATCATATCTCACACATCACTTCTAATGGTATTTAATTTTGAATGTGTCTTGAGAACTTGATTAAATATATGGACTATATAATGGCTACTACTTAGAGCATGCACTCCCATAATCATTCCCTTAGTGAATTCTTACCGTACTATATTTTTGAGTTCGATTACATCTCCTATCCCTATTACCACCCACTTTTTGATGTTGTCAAAAAGAGGGAGAGAATATGTTGAGAACATATGTAGATTTTATATTTTGGTTTGGGGGAGAGATTGTTCAAAAGAAAAGGGAGACTTTGAAGTATCCTTGAGTGGGGAGTCATATTGCATGATTGAATGCTTGCATGCATGTAAAAACAAAAAAAAAAATCATCAATCAAATTGGCATATGAATTTGACATATGAATGTGAATGTTGTGTTTTGTGTGTAAAATCTACAAGTGTTTTGTCATCATAAAAAAATGGGAGATTGTTGTACTTTGTAGACTTTGATGACCACAAAATTAACTCATGTTGAGAAAATCACAAAAATGCTAAGTGTAATTCATGTTGATGACCCAAGTGTTTGATCTATTCATATTTGATTTGAGGGTAACTTGTGTGTTAAGTGTGCAATAAAGTATGTCAAAAGTCTCACATGAAGTGGACCTCACAAAGGGCAAGGCTTGGATTAAGCTAAAATAGAAGACTGACATGATTTTTGCACTTCTGCAAGACATCGGTCGACTGACCTAAAGAAACCGGTTGACCGACCTAGCTAGTACAAAATTGCTAGGGTGATAGTCAACAGATCGGCGGACGATCGACTCAAAGAAATCGGTTGACCAATTATGAGAAGCCAACCGATTAGTGAAGTAAGGCTCCAATTGATTTAAGAACAAAGGGCTAATCGATTGATGACTGTGAATGTGCTTTTTCAAACACAACAAAGAATTAATTTAAAAAAAAAAGAGAAAAAGATTTTGTTTTAAAGGAAGAAAGAAAGTGCGTGTGCACAAGATGGAGATGTGATCGCCAAGTACACGTGGGTACCGAAGGAGAAAGCAAAAGGTAGAGAGTACTTACCTTCACTCGAGATCGTGGGAGTGATGTGTGGGTTGACTCTTACTTCTCCAACTGACCGGATGGCGAAGAAGACTTTAGTTACTTGGTTACCTTGAAAGAAAAGTCAAACAAACAAGTGAAAGAAAGGATTAGACCAAGTTGTGCGATACCAAATTCAATGAAGAAAGTGAGAAACTTGTATGCATGGGTGTAAACACACCTTGTGGAGGTGGTATAAAACCCCTAAAGAATATGGAAGTGAAATAAATGATGTGATGTGTGTGATGGACTATGGTGATGAATGCATTAAATTATGGATTAAAAACAAAACAAAAGAAGAGAAGAAGAATCTGTTGGAGGGCTCCACGCAGTAGTGGATGAAGAGATGAAGAGGAAGAAGTCTCCTCCTCCTTGCTCCAAAGACTTGAGAGGTTGAAGCACAACTCCTCCAATTGAAGAACACTTTGAATTAAGTTCGAGGGGAAGAGGTTCTTCTCTTCAAGCTCGAGGTTTGGCTCTCCAACGCAGCAGGGCTTCGCCAACACTTGTGTATCTTTTTTTTGAATAATGGCCTCGGGGGTCCTTTTGTAAGGGTACAATTGGTAAATTGCGACTGGCATAGTGCTCGCCTATTAAGGTGAATCGCGACCGACTAAAGTGTCACGTTTAAAAGCATTCCTTACTTCGACTATGGCTTTTCCAAACATCGATTATAGCAGGTATGAAAATCGCGACGACATGGTTGGACGTGTTTATAACACTTCCAATATTGATCGAATTCTTGCCAAATTATTTAATGGAAATATTGAATCGCGATGACCTGAGTGGTCGCATATTTGAAAGAATCGATCTTCTTCTGGGAATCGATCTTTAAACAATGGAAGGTCAGAAATGCGACGGACTAAGCAGACACGATTTTATGTAGCAACAAAATCTTTCTAAAAACAATTTTGGAAATTGCCATAAATCGAAAATAGAAACTCTTAAACGTGACGACTCTTATGGATGCGAGCATAAAACATAGTTAAGGTCGGAATAGGAAGATAATATGTGACGATTTGACCTAACATGAATCAACTTCCTAAACGCAACCACACTGCCTAATCGCGAATCAACTGTGCACAGAGGACCCCCTGAAAACCTTAGAAAAATTCCTAAAAATCCTAGAAAATTAGGAAAATTACTCAAATGGTTAATTGAAGAGAGCCACTTTGAGGCATTATAGTATAACATGAAATTTACTCGATATGTTGTCAAAAATAGCGTGTCTACAATGACCAAGCAGGAAATCGGACGACTGATTTGGAAATTTTGGTCGACCAACCTACCTAGTGAAGATCAAGCTTCCGATTGGTGAAGCCTAAGATTTCGATTGCTAAAATCGGACGACCGATTTGGCAAAATTGGACGACCGACCTAGCCAGTGCAGTTTGGTGTTGGGACAGTCACAAAGTCAGACAACTGACTTGGCAAAATCAGACGATCGATTTAGTGTTCTTTTTGAAGAAGAAGACCATCCGTGAAGCTAAGTCCAGAATCGGACGACCGACCTGGTGAAATCGGTCGAACAATTACGGAAACTTAGTTTCCATATTTAGATATTGTAGATTCTATTTTTTCGTTCTTATGAACTAAGAGCGTCCACAAAGAAAATATGAGGAAAGATAAAGAGAAAGATGGAACAGAGCACAACTCTTTGGATGATCGTGATTGCCAGGTACTCTTGGGTACCAAAGGAGTATAAATAATAAATGAATACAAAGGAGTGATCGCGAGAAATACCTTTTGGAGCCGAGAGATTGAGTGGGAGAGAGTGGGTTCGCTTCTTCTTCTACGAGCACGGCCGACCACATTAGAAGGTTTTTTCTTTTATTTCCCTTGCAGAACACACAAAGAAGGAGAGGATTAACCAAGAACGTGTAGTGTCCAACTCTTAATAATGAAATAAGCATGAAGAAGAACACACATTTTGGTGGTTTTTAAACCCCTAGAAATAGGTATGTGTGTGTATGCATGAAAATATATGTTGATGAATATATATATGTGTATGTATTTGTGATGAAAGAACATAAACAAAAGGGAGGTGGATGGTGGCCACTTTGGGGCTGTGATGGGAATATGTACATGTGCTCACGATGAGAGGATGAGGAGAATACAACAAAGAAGAGAGTGAATTGGCTTCCCCTTTTGAAGATACCGCAGGGATGCTTGCTGGAGCTTGAAGAGAAGAGTAGGAATTATTGGTGATGCTGCTACTGCTACTGGTTGGAGAAGAGAGAGAAGCATTGACACTTGAGGCAAGAAACTGGCAGGGCTCTACTTTGGAATTGCTCTCTCAAACTTGCTAGAAGTGGTGGTTCTCTGGGGTACTAGCTTGTTCGTCTCTTCTCCCTCCCTTGAACGACAAGACATGGGTATATATGTAGGAGGAAGGCTCAAAGTCCAAGGTAGACAACAAATGGAATTCATGAGGGACACAATGGTCACATTTAAACTTGAATCACGATGGGTAACCCGACCGCGTTCATGAATTTCCAATTATAATCAGATTCTGACCAAAACAACAGTCTTAATCGCGACAGGAATAGTCGACGCGATTAGGAATTTTTGAATTTTGATTATGGAAACTTGCCAAAAGTCCAATATAGAATGTTGAATCAAGACGGAAGTTTCTGATGGTTTCAAGAAAAGGCAGTAAATATTTTTCCAAAATAAAATAGGAAATTTGTTAAGGAATATGGAAGTTGTAAATTATGACGTACATAACTGACGCGTTTATGAATGTTATTTTGGTCATCAATCGATGTGGAACAATCATGACCATGTAAGATGACATGTTCATAAATAATCGATGGACCAATCGATGTTTATTCAACAATCGATATAGAATCGCAACGGGGATCCTCGATGCGTTCATGGTCTTCAGCAATCGATGGACCAATTGATGTTTGATCACCAATCAGTGTGAATTGCGACGGGTCAGCCTGACGCACTTAAGATCAATCGATGGACCAATCAATGTTTGATCAATAACCAGTGTGGAAATAGTGACGATTTGACCTGACACATTAAGGAATATTCCGAAATTGATGTGGAGGCCAATCGATGCATAATCGTGACGGTTTGACCCGTCACAGATATTGTTCTTCACCAATCGATATGAAACGCGTCCACCGTAACCATTGTGATTTACCATTTTTGTCCAAACCTTCAGCAAGCTAGGAAAATAAGGAGAAAACACTAGGAAATGGGGGAAGATTGGGGGAGACCCTGAATAATGGGAAAAATACTCTCACAAGGCAAAAAGGGAGCCATTTTGGAATTATGGCATAATTTGATATTTGCTCACGATGGTGTCAAATTTAGCGTGTCTACAACTGCCACGCCTTGGCGTCTGCTTTGCAAGGGAGTGTAGTGGAGAGACACGAAGTGGAGTGAAATGGAATGAAAAGAAATGAAGCGTAATGTAGTGGAGCAAAGCAGAGAGAACTGATAAGTAGAAGCCAAGGTGAAAAATAGACACGCGTGCAATGTGTGATGACACCACCTAATGAGAGTCTTTCACCAAGTCCCAAGGAAGCCACCTATGGGGAAGAAGACCAAGAAAACACAAAATTTGGATGGAAGAAAAGGGTGTGTATGAGGGCATAGAGGGAGGTGTGTACACAGTACACGAAAGAGATGTGCCACGTGGGGCACGAAGGGATGTGCCACATGGGGCACGAAGGAGAGTCAGCTTCCAGCGTAGGGGAAGTACCTAGGCATAATGCGTTAGGTTGCACCATGGGGGGGTGGGGGGTTACTAGCTGTCGACTTCCGCTGCCATGGTTGATCTATAGAAGATGAGACGAATGTAGAGGATAAATCCAAACAAGGGATTTCGAAAAATCAGCCTAAAGGTGACAACAAAGGGAGTTGGGCTTGTTCGGATTGAATATTTCAAATTTACTTGGAGATGAAGTGACATGGCTCTCAAGCTGCATTGGGAGAGTGATTTTCCACTGTGATTTCAAAAATGCATGTATGCTAGGCTAAAGGGAAAAATAAGGATAGAAAAGGTAGAAAATAATCACGGATAATATTGTTACGATGTTGAGTTGAGTCAGGGCACTAGGTTTTCTAGGCTTGGTTCTGTCGTCCTCATGTGCAAAGTGTAACGGCCTATCTATGTGGCTAAGGATCCTCTGGAATAATCATTATTTTTTATAAAAGGGAACTCAAATCCCGATTCCTCAGAGCCACAAGGTCCTTGATATGCTCTAAGGGTAATAAGATATAGTAAAATACAGATAAGTGATGGTAAGGGTGGCAGTGGCAGCCTGGTTGCTTGTGATAGTGCCAGATGAGGTAACTCGAACCTGCAATCAAGACTTCATTGGCCAAGAATAATAAGCATCATGGAATAAATAGCATTCAATAGCATGGAGCATGGATAAAACATTCACTAGCAGACATAACTCATTCAATTGTTTGTTTACACCATGAGGATAAGTGGACTTGGCCAAATGGAGAAGATTAGAGTTTAATGGCAGGAGGAACCAATGATTGGAAGAATCAAATTGATCTAACATAATGAAGATAGGTGCAATGCTAGCCTTGTGCAATACAGATTTTTGATTTTGGAGATACTCAAATTTTTATGGAGTTTTGAAAATATTTAATTTGTTACGAAGTTTGAAATATTTGAATTTTTATGAGTTTTTTTTTTTTGAATTTTTATGGAGTTTGAAAATATTCATTGTTTTTGTTGGTTTTGAAAAATATTCATCTTTTTTGTTGGTTTTTTTTGAAAAATATTCATCTTTTTTGGATTTTTAAAAATATTACCATGCCATGGCCATACAAAGTTATGATAACTGGCTGGAAGGGTCCTCTCGTTACCTCCCCTTTCATTAAAGAGTGCCCAGAGTAACGGGTGCATTTAAAGTGGCACTCAGTGGCTGACTGCTCATGGTTAACCATGTCACTATCAAAGCCATACCTAAAGGCAACTTGGTCTGGTAGGGAGAAGGGAAGAAAATTTGGAGATAAACATGATATGGATTTTGAAGAGTTAGGTTTGAATTCCTTCCTTGGCACAACCCTTAGAAGATTCAGTCTCATTATATATGGAGGCTTTTGACTTGATTGACAGACCATTTATTTGTAGGAACATGCGTACGACTGGGTTCATTTTGAATCCCGTAGGGACTTTGCAACTCTTTGCCATGCCTTGTATATTAATTGACTTTGATTTGATTTGCATGCATATGATAGGTTCATTTTGAATCCTGTGGGGACTTTACCGCTCTTGACATGCATTTGACTTTGATGTTCATCGATCATTTTATTGATTCTTTTTCTGAGACATCCTCTCATCATGGAGTGCTTCAGGTTGGTTGTCTTGCCCGGACTACCTCTACTATGCATATTCGGACGAATGAGAAAGGAATAGACTTTCGTGCCCTCAAGCATGGTCGTGATAGTGACGGTGTATTCCAAAGAATCGACTTAGAGTGCCGTGGAGTGTGAAGGTGCCCATGCCAAGGGTAAACTTTAATGAAAAGGGAGGGAACTTTGGACTCCTAGTGCAAAGTTCTCATAATGGGAGTGCTGTGGTAGTATGACAATATTGAATATTCATCTTTTTATGGATTTTTGACATTGATAGGCAACATAATAGCTTCTCAAAATAAAATTTAGAGGCTAAAAGAAAGGACAAATACTCTGCATTGGGGCGAGACTCAAAAGATTTGAAGATGTACAGAATTGCACGAGATTAAAATGATAAGTGGGGACTGAAACCCTGAAAACAATGGAGAAAGGGCAGATGTCCTGATCAAATATAGAAAGGAGAGATTGGCAGAATGAATTTGGAAACTCCGATGGTTCCAGAGGGAGCAAAAAAGTGCATGGTGCTTAGTAGAAAGAAAAGAATCTGGAAGGTCGAAAGATAAAAGGTAAAAATGGGCCACGAGGGGCCAAAAAGGAGGGTGTTCCGCGTGGGGCATGGAGTGGAGATGTGCCGCGAGGCTACTACAAGGAGTGTGCCATGAGGGGCATGATAAGGAGGGTGAAAACAATGGGGTGTGCCATGTGGGGAACAGAGAGGAGAATGGCATAACATGTGCCACGAGGGACACGAGGCGGAGAATATGGAGTACAAATAGGGGCACGATGCCCAGTACAGTATAGTGGGTCATAAAAAGGATGAAAAAAAATGCCTCCCGTTGGGAGGGAATGTGGAGAACCCACGGAAAGGTGCTGATGAGCACAAAAAAAGATGTGGATGATTTAGATGAGGGCGGAAAAGATGGTCCCCCAGTCATTAGCCTTTCATGGTGTTTAAGCTTTCACTTGGGAATCGACTTTCTGACCCTCATATACTTTCTCGTGTAATGTACCAGAGCGCAGATAGTCTTGCTCTTCTCACATACCTTGAACGGCTTTCATTGATTGGATTGTCGACTTCCGTCGTAGTTTTAAGGAACAATGGCAACTCGCTTGGAATATAGTTAAAGAAAGAGTAAGGAGTTCCACTGGTAGAGTTGGAAGCAACAATGGAAGAACAGTGCCCAACGATCGTAAAATATTTGATAGGGAAAGGGGCATGTGCCCTTAGGTAATTGAATTCATCAATGATTTGGTGTTGGAATGTGTGAAAACAATTTTTATGGCTGACCCTGCATTGGAGTAAGAAGATTCACAACAAATGTGTGAGGAGTCATGAGAGCATGAGGGAGAATTTCACTATGAGTATTTTGAGTTTAATATAGCTGGCAATGGGAATGATTGACATATTTTCAGATGGCCTCTTGACGGCCAAGAATGGAGGGGAGGACTTCCTTTCAGTGAAAATGGCCGATATATTGATAATGATCGACATGCGTGGGATATGATCTTGGATCTTAAAAAGCATGTCTAGTCCCGGGTGTAGGCACACTAAATTTAACACCATCGTGAGCAAATTTCAAATTACGCCATAATGCCAGGATCATCGCATTTCTCTGTTTCGATTGGTTCTTGTTCTGATTGAAGATGGTATCGATTGATGGTTTGAATACCGATTGGTCTGATATGCGATGGGTCGGTCGGACATGATTTGGATATCAATTCCCAGTCTTATTCTGATTGGTGTAATATGTGTCGTGTTAGACCATCGATATTTTTCCAATTGGTCATCGAACATCGATTGGCCTCCACATCGATTGCTGAACATTCTTAAACGTGTCGGGTAAGTCGGTCGTGATTTTGAACTTCCATATTTCTCAGCAACTTTCTTATTTCATTTTTGAAAATACTTGTTGCCTTCTTGAAATGCGTCTAGTAAACCCATCGCGATTAAACATTCTATATTTGACTTTTAGCAAGCTTCCACAAACAAAATTCAGAAATTAATATACGCGTCGTTCATTCCGTCGCGATTAAGATTGCTCTTTTGGTCAGAATCCGATTTTAATGGAAATTTATGGACCCGTCCATTCATGTCGTCGTGATTCAACTTTAAAAATGACCATTGTGGTGTGTTGCGATTTACATTTATTGTCCACCTCGGACTTTGAGCCCCTCTCCTATATATACACTCCATGTCTCGTCATTCCCGAGTTAGACCACAACAAAAGGAGAGGAACACAGAGAGAACCACCATGTCTAATGAGTAGTGAGAGAGCCAATTTGAGGAGAAGCTCTGCTGAATTCACGCCTCGACGGTCGCCCTCTCCACTCCACATTTGAACCAATAGTAGGAGCAGCTTTTCAGTGCCTCCTCCTCCATTCAAGCTTTTGCAAGTCTTCGAGCTTCAACAAGTTACTGCTCCATCATCAAAGGGGAAGCACCTCCTTCTCTTTTATTTAATTATTCTACTTGTTTATTCATCATCATCACCATGTTCCCATCATAGCCCCAACGTGGCTGCCATCTTCCTTTTATTCTCCTTTTAATTAATCAACACTCCAATCAACACACACAACATATTTCCATGCATACACAACATACCTATTTTCTAGAGGTTTAAAAGCCAAAAAGGTGTGTTCTTCTTCATGTTATTTCATTATTTTAAGAGTTGATACTACATGGTCTTTGGCTAGTCCTTTCTTTTCTTTGTGTTTTGCAAGAGTAATCAAACAAGAGAGCCTTCTACTAGGCAGGCCATGCTTGTAGAAGAAGAAACGAACCTGCTCTCTTCCACACATCTCCCTACTTTTAAAGTATTTCTCACAATCACTCCCTTTGTATTTTTACTATTTATACTCCTTCGACACCCATGTGTGTCTGGCGATCACGTACACATCCAAAAGTTGTGCTCCACCATCCCTCTTCTATCCTTTATTTTTTTTCCTTCATATTTCTTTATGGAGACTTTGAGTCTTTTTAAGACGAGTTAGGATCACACTGGGACTTCCTTCTCTTGCTGACTCTACCCATGGCTCGTCGGTCGTTTGCACTCGCTCCATTGGATGGAGGTGGACATATGAGTGGAGTGGAATGTCGTATGGTAGTGGAGGTGTAATGTGTATGATAGGAAATACTTGCCTAGGTTCAATGGTCAATGTAGGTGGAGGTGTGATGATGGGAATTGGGGTTGTTAGAGGTTTAACAATAGAGGGAATAAATGGTAATAGAGGTTTGACAATTGGAGTTGTAATAATGGGAGCAGATGGTTTAAACTGGATGGTTTGATGATGATGGGTGGAGATGAGGGGGTAGTTGGCGGAGGTGCAATAATGGGAATTGGGGTTGTTAGAGGTTTAACAATGGAGGGAATAATTGGTAGTGGAGGTTTGACAATGAGAGTTGTAATAATGGGAGCATATGGTTTAACGATGGATGGTTTAATGATGATGGGTGTGTTGTGCAATTATTTTTACAAATGCTTGCTTATATTTTTACTTATGAAAAAATCATTATCTTATCAAATTCACAAGAATGTATATAAACCTATAAATCTCTTTGCATGATAAAGGCTCACGTTTATTATATAATATACAAATTCTAGTAAACAATGCATCAACATTTGTCTGAGAAAATTTTCTCAGTACACAACGTATACATATATCATTCTAACTTCGACTCCTAGAGAGTCGAAGTGAGATACTGATTGATGAAGGAAAATCTTCAGCCAAGTCTCACTACGATGACATGAAGTCGAAGTGAGATACCGATTGATGAAGG
Organism: Colocasia esculenta; assembly: GCA_014218235.1. Lineage (NCBI taxonomy): Eukaryota > Viridiplantae > Streptophyta > Magnoliopsida > Alismatales > Araceae > Colocasia > Colocasia esculenta. Next base: position 13,992 of record JACBKR010004690.1, on the reverse strand, counting down.
AAAATCTTCAGTCGAAGTCTCACTGCGACTCCCGTGAAGTCGAAGTGACGGTACGATTGATGAAGGAAAATCTTCAGTCGAAGTCTCATTAAGACTCCTGTGAAGTTGAAGTGAGATACCGATTGATGAAGGCAAACTATCAATCGAAGTCTCACTGTGACTCCCGTAAAGTCGAAGTGAGGACCGATTGATGAATAAATACCATCAATCGAAGACCCACTGCAACTCCAATGAAGTCGAAGTTAGATATCGATTGACGTATAAAGACTCAGTCGAAGTCCAACTACGACTTCTCTAAAATCGAAGTCTCATATCGATTGTATATATTTATATCAATTGCTAATATCGATGAACTGGTCTTACTCCAACTCCTCAAAAGTTGAAGTTTGATATCAATTGTTGAACGACTCTAGACCTACTCCGACTCCTAGAAAGTCGAAGTGAGGTATCGACTTCTATTATCAATTGTACTTAATTCTGTAATGTCTAATCATCTCTTTGCATAGCGATTGATGTATTATTATTCTAATTAACTTGTTAATCCTTTAGGGATCATTTTATGAACAAATCAATATATGTTTTTATGATTGCATACAAGTTTACACGTTGATAGTCTCTCCATTATTTGAACGATAATCTATCTAATAAAGATTGTACTTCTCTATCCCTTTTATTTAATATTTCCTGATATAAACTTTTTTGAAGATCAGTTTCATAGTGTGTTTTCAAGACAACTATGTGTCTTATAAAGACATCTATAAGCATCCTTCAGAATGTCAAGTTTTCATATTTTAAGGAAAAGTCTTTTACAGTTGTACTGCGCGCCAAGCAGGTGTCCATTCCTCTTTGAATGCTCACCTAACCTAGCTAACACCCCAGAAAATTTTATTTGTTAGAAAACATGAATAATATGATTATTAGACTTGATTATTATTATAAGATTGAAATAATTCATATTTGAGATTAATTAGCATTAATAAATGTTACTCTAGTGTCGTACTCTGAGAGGCGCGCTCTGACAGGGCGACACCGAAAAACTGTAACGAAAATGAAATCCGAGAACACCATAATTTTTAGAAAAATGTGGTGATATCAGAAATGAAAATATCCGGATTTGTTAGTACGGATATCGAGATTAAGCCGACGTAACTATTTTTCGGGCAATTTTCACCTAGTGGAAAATAAATTCTAAAAATTAAACTAAAATCACCATAATTTGTAAAACCATCACATTAGCTTATGGTTGAAATTATAGCTTGATTAGACATTATATGAACACCCAAACATAAGCTTAATTAGGCAAGCTGGTTTATTGCCTATTTATGGAAGCCATTTTTGGGAATTTATGCATGCTTACGTAGCATGGGCAACGTCAGCCCATGTCATTGTAAGTTAAACTCCTTACACGATGGTGGCTGAGGTGTGGGTGTGAGATTGGGTGCATGGGCCATGTGTAAACAGTAAAAACCAAGGGGTTTTACTGTTTACACCTGTGCATGGAAGGTGTCATCGTGCATGGGGTGGAGGTGGGGTATAAAAAGGCACTCCTCTCCCTTCATACGCATCTTTCCAAACCCCCTTTGTTCTTGCTCCTATTTTCCCTGCTCCTTGCTGGTGGAACTGCTGCTGGAGGAGCTGCTAGAGTGCTAGCTCCACTGCCCTTGCAATTATTCTGCTTCTGCTCGTGCTGCTACTGTAGCTGCTTCCACCTTGGTGTAAACGTTGCTGCTAAAGATACTGCTGTTGCTGGCACGCCATCAACTTTGGGGGAAACTCTTCTCTTGTTGGGTTTAGATTCTTTCATCAAGAACACGTGAAGGTTTACCTGTTTGGTAAGGTAGGATTCTGTTCCTTTCTCTCTTATTCTTGTTCCTTTGACTCTATCTCCTGTGTAGATGTTCTAGTCTTCAACCTGTGTTTTGACTCCATCTTCATCAGTTTAGGTAGAATTCATCTCCTCCTCCTTAATCCTGTCTTTTATACATGATAAGGAACCCCTGTTGAGTAGTCAAGTTGCTATACTTGCAATCCTCCTCCTCTTCCTCTAGTTGTGGTAGACATTTTATGTTTGGGAAATAAAGAATCTTGTTCTACTCTAAGATTGATTCTTTCCTTCTTCGTCCATCCTTGGCCTTTATACATGATAGTAGAGTTTAGTGGAAGTCACAATACTTTAGAACAATGTGATTTTTCTATTTAGATGTTTGGTACTTCAAGCCTTGATTTAGATCCTTGAAATACTTTGAGATTAAGTATCTATCTTGTAGGAATCTTTCCAACAAACTCTTGTTGTCATGGTTATACTTCCAGTACTACATCATGCTTAGTTTCTAGCTAGACAAGTATGGATTGTAACCTCAAGTTTCATCTTACTTGTTTAGCATATATAATCACTGTGGAGATAAAAAAAATAGGTTCTTTTATTTGACATAATTCATGCCTTGATCCATAGGTTCCATAATTGGTATTGTTAAAGTATACTCAAAGTCATTTCTGAAAGGAGAACTGGCGGCTGTCGACAGGCAGCTCATAGTTGTCGACAGATACTGTCCCAGGACCAGCAAACCGTGCTCTGGCTATTGCTATCTGTCGACAGCCACCTCCTGGCTATCGGCACCTACTGCCTGACCTGTATTTCAGCAATCTTCTACGTATAAGCTCTTGCTAAACTTCATCCTAATAGCCTAGCAAGCTACCCTCTTCTTTACCTTGGTATTACTATCATGATACTACAAAGTTCATCCACATTATGTGCCTCACCCATCCTTGGATAATTCGTGAAGTTATCAACTTCATAGGCTTCGTTCTGAGTCTTCTAGCTCATTAGCTGTAGGGTCCTTGTTGACCAGCTTGGGTTAAATCAAGATTGACCTGTTTAATAGCCCAATAGGCTCTATGCTCAAGTTCTACCGGCAGATGACAAGATTTTCAAAAGACAAGCCGGTAAGGGGACATTCCAATGGGAGTTTTGAAAGCAGTTCGGTAGGCCCACAATGCATCATCTAACCTTTCTGACTAGTCTTTCCTATCAGGCCTAAACGACTTTTGAAGAATGTTTTAATCTCCCTGTTTGATACTTCCACTTGGCCACTGTTTGCGGATGGTAAGGTGTTGCCAGCTTATGGGTGATCCCATACTTCCTTAGGAGGGTCCTAAACTGAGTGTTAATGAAATGTGGCCCTCCATCACTAATGATTGCCTTGGGCCACCCAAATCTAGAAAAGATATTTTTCTGAACAAATTATGACCACCTTATGATCATTGGTCTTTGTGGCAATGGCCTCTACCATTTGGACACATAATCAACAGCAACTAGAATGTACGTGTATCCAAAGGATGAGAAAAGGTCCCATAAAGTCTATCCCCCAAACATCGAAAATTCCACAACTAGAATGGGATTAAGAGGCATCATATCCTTCTTAGAAATATTTCCCATGGTTTGACATCTAGGACATGCCTTACAAAATTGGTCAGCATCCTTAAACAATGTGGGCCAATAGAAACCGGCATCTAAGACCTTAGCGGCGGTCTTTTTTCTGAAAAATGCCCACACAAGCTGGAGAGTGGCAAAACTTGAGGACACTTTGATGCTCACTCTCAGGGACACATCTTCTTATCACTTGGTCTGGTCCTATGAAAAATAGCTCCGGGTCTCAAATAAAATACTTGTCCCTAGCAAAGAATCTCTCTCTTTCATTTTTGGTCCAATCTCCAGGTACTCGTCCAATGACTTTGTAATTCACAATGTGTGCATACCATGGAGATGAAATATTGGAGACAACTAAGATGTGCTTATCTGGGAAAGCATCTCTAATAGGCATGGAGTCTGGGGCAATATTCTGGACAAATGATCAGCTACCACATTCTTGGACCCTTTCTTATCATGAATTTCCAGATCAAACTCCTGTAATAAAGGATCCATCTGATCAACCTAGGCTTGGCATCCTTTTGGCAAGCAAATGCCTCAAGGCAGCATGGTCAGTGAAAACAATGATTTTGGCTCCAAAAGGTAAGATCTGAACTTCTCTAAGGCAAAGACAATAGCTAGGAGCTCTTTCTCAGTGTTGTGTATCGAATCTGAGTGTCATTCAATGTTTTGCTTGCATAATAAATCACTACAGATCTTTATCAGTTTTCTGTCCCAAAATGGCACCTACAGCAAAGTCTGCAGCATCACTCATTATCTCAAATGGTAATGACCAGTCTGGAGATTGTAGAATTGAGCTTGGTCAAAATGTCTTTTAAGTCCTCAAAAGATTATGAAAAGCTTCGTCAAAAATGAAAGGAGTGTCTTTCAACAAAGAAGTCAATGGCCTTGCAATTTTGGAAAAGTCTTTGATGAACCTCCTATAGAATCCAGCATGACCAAGGAAGGATCGAATTTGTTTGAAAGAGTTGGGAGGAGGAAATTCGGAAATGAGATTTACCTTGGCTTTATCTACCTCTATCCCTCTCTCTGAGACAATATGCCCTAAGACAATCCCCTCCTTAACCTTGGAGTGGCTCTTTTCCCAACTTAAGACAAGATTGACATTAATGCATCTTTTGAGCACTTCAGTCAAATGGTTGAGGCACGAATCAAAGTCATTTCCAAGCACAGAGAAATCATCCATAAAGACTTCTAAGTAGTCCCCAACCATGTCTGAGAAAATAGACAGCATGCAACGTTGAAAAGTTACAGGGGCATTGCATAGCCCGAAGGGCATGCATCTAAAGGCAAAGGTTCCAAATAGACATGTGAAAGTGGTCTTTTCTTGGTCCTCAGGGTGAATAGCCACTTGGTTATACCCTGAATATCCATAAAGGAAACAAAAGAATTTTTTTCCTGCAAGTTTCTCTAAGATTTGGTCAATGAAAGGCAAGGGGAAATGGTCTTTCTTGGTCATCACATTCAATTTGCGATAGTTAATGCACACTCTCCATCCTGTAGCCACCCTAGTGGGAATGAGCTCACCCTTTTCAGTTTGAATTACAGTAGTCCAGACTTTTTAGGCACAACTTGAATTGGACTAACCCACTGGCTATCAGAGATGGGATAAATAAGTCAGCATCAAGCCATTTGACAATCTCCTTCTTAACAACTTCTTTCATGTTGGGATTAAGCCTTCTTTGCATTTCTATTGAGCTTTTGGCATTCTCTTCTAGTATATGCGATGTGTGCACACTGAAGGACTTATCCCTCTCAGATCATCAATTGTCCAACCTATAGCTTCTTATGACTCTTCAAAACATCAATCAATTCCTTTCCTGCCCTTCCTCAAGATCACTAGCAATTATGATGGGCCATGTATCATTCTCTCCTAAAAAGATGTACTTTAAATTAGCAGGGAGTGGTTTTAGCTCAACTTAAGAGGACACTCTAAATGAAATGATGGCTCATTATTAGATACATAGAACTGAATTGTCCTTCCTCTCCCTCAAACCCTAGAGCACAGGGTTGGTCTACTGCTTCTTCCACACAAGATTCTTCCGAAGAGTCTAGCACAAGACAACTCACTCCTTGATCATGGTGTCTAGATGCCCTAAAAATGTTGATACTAACCCGCCTATCCCCAAATGATATGTCCATCATCCCGGTAGCACAATCAATGTTAGCCCTAGCTGTGGCCAAAAAGGGTCTACCAAGGATAATGGTGGACTGAGTTAAATCTTGAGGAGTGTTCATGTCCAGAATGATGAAATCGGCAGGGAAGTAACAATCATTGATTTTCACAATAACGTCCTCAACTAAGCCTTTTGGGGTGGTGACAGAACGATCGGCTAGTTGAAGGACAACAGAAGTGGTTTTCAATTCTCCTATCTTGAATTTCTTAAAAATAGCAGAAGGTAAGAGATTGACACTGGCTCCCAAATCTAAAAGGCCGCTCTCAAATGTGACTCCACCGATAGTGCAAGGAATTAGTGGAGTGCCTGGATCTTTGAGCTTTTTAGGGAGTGGTTTAAGACAATGGTACTCACAATTTCTGGAAGAATGATGGTTTCAGTTTTATTCCTCACTTCACGCTTGGAGTACACATTTCTTTTAGGAATTTGGCATAGGCAGGCACATGCTTGATAGCATCAAGGAGAGGAATATTGATGTGAGTTGCTTAAACAGTTCCAAGAGTTCTTCATTACCAGTTGGTTTGTTTTAGATTTTGGCTTTAAGGCTTCAGGAAAAAGGACTCTTGGAATCTAATAGCTTGGGTCTTCATTTATTTTAATTGTGTCTAGAGGCTCTTCAGTTATTCACTTTTCCCTTGGATTTTTCAACATTTTCTTCAACCTCTTCTTCAGTTTCAAGTTCAATTCATTTTCTTTATCCTCATTCAATGTTGACATGTGTGGGTGAGGATTTGTTCTGATTCTTCCACTTCTTAAGGTAGACACAGTTTTTGCATTTTTACTTGCGGGCCCCTAGCTTGGGTAGGAGGATGATCCTGTGTATAGGTTGATTTTGATTTTGTGGTGCAGAAATGTTCTGGACAAAAGCTTGTTGTGGGTTTTGTGGTGGAGGGCATTTTGGCGAGCAGGTGGTTGTCTGTACCCCTGAGCTTGATGGTATTGCTGGTTCTGATAGAAATCGGGAGGGTTGTTTCTTGGGTTTGCTATAGCTTGACTGGGCAGCTGACCGGCTCCCTCCTTTGACATACATTAACAATTTGGGACTCTATCCTTGCCAAATTTTGTTGAAAATTTTGATTTTGAGTTTGATATTGATTTTGTTTTTCTTGCACAGTTTGACATAGAGTCCACCATCATGTTTTGAGTTGATTCATCTTATCGTCCCAATTGGGCTGAGGAGGTGGTGGTTGATTATATGAAGTTTGTTGGAAATTTGTATGAGCAAATTGATTTTGATTTCCTTGGACTTGTGGAGGTTTAGAGTAAGAAGATTGGCCAAATCCCAAATTTTGATTGGGATAGGATTGACCGTACATGGATTGCTTAAAAGAAGGTTGAGAAACTTGTTCAGATGATTTTCAAGAAAAAGTTCGGATGGTTTCTCCAACCAGGTGTATGCGTTAGAGTATGGATCATAGGTGGGTTTGTAGAAGCCTTGAGCAGCTTGGACTTGTTCCTGAATGAAAGGAGGTAATTGGGCAGTAGTGGGACAAGCACTGTGGGATGAGCTGGGCTAGCACACATATCACAAGTTTCAGGTGGTTCAGAAAATTTGGGTGTGGCCTGCCCAGTCAAAGATAGTAATTGGTCGAATTTTTGTTCCAGCTTCTGCTCCAATCTCTGGTCAAGTCTAGCTAACACATCATCTACCCTCGAATCTGACTTTCTCTCCCTCTTAATTCATACATCCCTGCCTTCTTTACTGGTCTTAATGCTCTCTCATAAGAGTGGAGTGAGGCATGATTTATGGAATTCTCACTCAATGTTTCAAAAACATTATATGCCTCATCCTCGCTCTTAGTCATGAATGCTCCTCCACATGAGGCATCAACCATCTGCCTATTTGATTCAGTTAAACCTTCATAAAAAGCTTGGACAATTGCCACCTCGACAGGCCATGGTGGGGACATTCCTGAGCAGCTCCTTTAATCTCTCCCATGATTCATGCATTAATTCTCCCGGGTGTTGGGAGAATCCAGTGATTGCTCTTCTCATTGTGTTAGTATGGCCAATAGGGTAAAATTTCTTCAAAAAGTCCTGCTGCATTTCTGGCCATGTTGTGATGGTTCTCCCTATGGTTCCTAACCAATGTTTGGCTTTATCTTTTAAGGAGAACGGAAATAGGGTCAATCTTAAGGCATTTTCAGTGAAGTTTGGATCCTTACAGTGGAACAAATCTCTAGGAACTCATCTATATGCCTATAAGGGTCTTCATTGGGATTGCCATAGAAAGATGGCAACATCTGAATGGTTCCTGGTTTGATTTCAAAATGATTTGCAGGAATTTCCGGCCTAATGCAAGTAGCAGGTTGATAGTCAGAAGGAATGAAGTATTCCTTCATTTGTCTGGGTGCAGCCTCTTCTACATTTCTAGCAACTTGGTTCTGGTTTTGGTTGGCCATCCTATGAAAGAATCTTTCAATCTCGTCTATAGGTTGAGCCAAATCTAAGTTCTGGGAGCGTCTACCAAGTATGCACAGATGAAAAGCCCTCTATTTATGATTTTTGAATTTTTAGATTTTATTGATTTTTTTGAAATTTTATGAACAAACACAAACAAGCAAACACTTTTAAAACAAATAACCTAAACACTAAGTGTTCCTTGGACTTATGTTATTTTTCTCAAAATCAGATTTAGCTTGCTTAAGTCCAATCCTAACTCTTCTTGTACCGGCCAGGTAAGAGGTGGAGTAGAGGGAGGCCCCCCTTGCTTTCGCAAGGACCCAATTAGATAACCTCTGACTCACTTAAGCATAAACTTCTTAACCTCTAATCTAGACACCAGACTTAAAGAGAAGTTTTGAATTCAAGAAAGGATAAATCTAATTATGAACCCTAGGGCCAAGTCTACTGATTTTTATTAAAAGTTTAGGCAAATGCAAGAATGTGGATTTTTTTGTGATTTTTGGGCAAAGGAAAGGGTGGATGAATCCCTCACCTTATCTTTTTTTCTAATAGGTGAAGCCCTTAAGCAGTCCAATTTTCAAATGTGAAGTGCATATATCAGATTCAAACAATGGTTGTCTAATGCATGAAACGAGCGATGGAAGTCTTACCTTTCCTCCGCACTCTTCAGTGCAAGAAAGAAATAGAATTCAAATGACAATAAAATGATGAATGTCCTAAAACATGAGATTCTAATCTTAGGAAGATGAAACTTTTATTTACAAATCAAACGGCTAACATGAAAGAGCGATTTGGAAAAAAATTAGATTTTAGATTTTTTTAATTTTTATTGGTTTTTGAACTAAATGAATGAACTAAGAAAATATAAGGCTACTATAAACTAATTCTCAAACCACACAAACCACAAAGTCCAATTATTACATGCCAACTAGAAAGAAATCTCTGTACATGCACAGAGAGTACATGAAAACCTCACTACAAGCTTCTCTCACACTCCTCTATCTAAAATTCTGAATTAGAAGAAAAATGCAAAAACAAATCAGCAAGCTTCTCTCCAGTGGGCTTCAAATGTCAAGCCCAATCTCCATGTCCCACCTCCTTGTGCAAATTTGAAATAAAAGCCCAATAACAAGTCAATAGAAAGCCCAAAGCAAATGAAAGCAAATCAAAACAGAATTAAATCAAACTCTAACGCCTCCCCGGCAACGGCGCCAAGATGAACGCGCGGCATTGTTGACTGGGCACTTTCGTTGTCCAGAGTTCCTCGCACAAGTCAATATGCGCACTTCCTCTAAACTGTCTCACTAAAATAAAATTGCAAAGATGACTCATACAGTGGTGAGACAGGTCATATCCACGGAGAGGCTGAATAAATTTGAATTAAACTACTTTGACTTGAAATCTTTATCGACAATGCGTTAAAAGTGAATATGTAAACAACACTGATCCAATCCTCACAATCTTGACAAATCAAACTTAATGAAAGAACAAGTGGAATTGAAATGAAAAGAGATATGCTATCAATGTACCCTCTCAGCTTGAGGGATCAACAGGTACACAATAACGAGATATAAACTGCATCTTCAATCATGATCCAATAAGTATCTGAAACTCTTCGGAAGCTCTCTGGACGCCGGACAACCAATCTCTCTAATCCCAGATGCTTCAGAGGAAATGCATAAATCCACACAGAAGAAATGAGAACTTACTTAATCGGATTATCCAAGAAGAAAAGAAAGCCAAAAAAAAAAAATTGTATTAGCCCTCACAGCAGTCGAATCCTCCCAAATGAGAGGAAGTAATCCCAAAAATCACAGCAGCCCCTCCGGGGCCTCCCAGAGCACAACAGAAATGCAATTAACACAGTAGAAATGGAAAGCTTCACTAAATTGATTTCATAAACACAAAAGAAAGGAGGAACACAAAATCTCCCCACACCAGCAGGAACCCCCATCTGATCCCCTTCAACAGCAGAAGAAGAAACGAATAAAAACTCAACAATCCACCCCTCACAGTTCTGATCTCCCTTCGAACCAGAGAAATGTAAGAACTCAAAATTCAAGAAAAATACTGAACTAAAGCCAGATGCCCTAAACCCTGCTATGCTGAAAGAAAAATACTGGAGAAAAATGCCAACAAATTCTGAACTAGCAAAGACTGGAGGATAGAAGAACAGAAAAACTACAGAAAATTTCTGTAATCCCCAAAACCCCCCTCCAAGATCTGATCAACAGAGAAATGAAGAAAAAAAAAAACACTCGGTCTCTCCCATAGTAGCCAACAAAAGATTGAAAGAAAACTCAATAAAATCACCAATTCTTCAGTTCAAACCAAACGCATAAGAAAACTCCAAGAAGAACATTGCTCACTCTCAGAGATACCAACCTCAGCTCAAAACCTCACAGAGAAACCCAACCTCTGGAACCTCTCAACAATTTTCACGAAGAAAAAGAGAACACAAATGATCTTATAATTTGGACAGAACCCAATGAAGAACGAAACTCACTTGATTGAGCTCTGAACACAAAGGAAATAAAATTAAATGCAGAAGTAATGGAACACCTTACTGATTAACCCTCCGAATAGAGAAAAAATGAACAATAATTGCCAGAAGAAATGTAAAGAGCAATTGCTAGTGATTCGTGCTCCGCTAAACACAGAAGTAATGTAATCAGAATTAAATGCAACAAACACCATTAAACCCAACCATGTAAACACAGAAGAAAGAACTAGTCTCCCTCCCTGTTCTGCTGAAAGAAATTACAGAGAAAATGACAAAAAACTAAGAATCTGAATTGGCGAAACCTCCTCATTGCTCTACACTATGGAAGAACAGGAAAGAAGAAAACTAAAAATTCCTAAACTCTCCAACTCGTCGAACCCTCACTGCTATGCTTGAAAGAATTACAGGAAAAGTAAACTAAAAATTCCTAAGAAATTCTAACCAGCGAACCCTCCGGTGAAGAGGATTGGGGTCCTTTTATAGCCTTAAGGCTCTGCTTTGCCCCAAATCGCTTCTTCTCACAGCGGGCTCTGCTTCCCGCCCAATTTGCTTCACACAGGCACTGCCAGGTCGCCGCGCCCCTAGTCCAACCGAGTCCGTCGCGCCTCTGCAGGCCAGCAACTGCGCTTCCATCGCACGCCATATCACCAACCATCGCCAGCCACCTCAACTGGCTGCCTCACACCCGGATCGCCACCAGCCTCCGGCTGCTCTGGCCATGCATGCACTAGCTCTGCGCCGTGCCATCGCCATCTGCACACCACCCAGCCGCCAGTAACTGCACACAGGAGATCTGCACGCCCAGCCCTGCCTTCAAGCCTCAACCATCGCGCCAGGGCGCAGCACAGCACACGAACCAGGGCCAGCCCGCACCGGCCTTCAGCAGCTTCACACACCTGGCCAGCCAGATCCCAGGCCGCCGCGCCCTGATCTGGGCACCGGCCGCAGCACACCCCAAACCAAATCGCCCAAATGCCAGCTCCGCTTCGTGAAGCTTCTAGCTGAAGACCTGTTAGGAAGAAAGAATAAGTATGTAAAACAATGTTGCGTGGCCTATTCTAATTAAATGAAACCAAGAAAGGCATACTAGACCCATGGGGTGAAAATAGATGTTGGCCCAATAGACCCATGAGGAGAGGGATATGTGGCATTACTTGGGTGAATCAAAATTTTTTTACACACTAATAGTTACAAGAATTAAAAGATGTTTAAAAAATTTTATTTATATACAATGTAAAGAAATATAAACTATTCAAAATTTATTGATTTTATTAAATGAGACTTTAACTATGTGTTCAACTCGAGAATATGCTTTAAAATTTATTTTGGATGAAATGAAAATTAATATCAAAATACACTTTATTTACAGATAAAGATGTCTAAACTTAACTGTATGTATGAAATTTAACCCGAAAAAAATTGTGCAGTTATCAGATGGCGACCACTGATCCATTATACCTTGGCCTTCCTTGAACAAATTGACCACCGAGGAGTCCATTTGTAACGACCCGACCTCCCGGACCCCCTCCATGGGCCTCGAAGTTCGCGTCGCCCCCACGGATCTGAAGACCCGGAAGGCTTAGAAGAAATAGTCTAGTGAGATATGTACTGAATTCGAATAACTATAACAATATGTACAATATACAAAAGTCTGTACAACATGTCCCAAGCAAAAGCACAGGTACAAGAAGAAAGGTGTAGTCCTTAAGGGGCATACCCCGAGGACGACAAAGCACAACTCTCTACTCACTCAGGTACAAGAGCTCACAACACCGCTATCACTGCTGCTGACAACACCCGGTGCCACAGCTGCCTCCGCAACCCGTCCGACACGGAGCTCCTGCGCGACGAGCCCCTAGCTGAAGGAAGTAGGGGGGGGGTGAGCTTCACGAATAAGGCCCAGTAGGGATTGCCAGTCCCTCACCGGCCAAAGCAGCAGGAACTTCGAAAACAAGAACTACCCTAGAAAGCTGTAAAGCGGGGAACACCTACAGCAGGGTACTACTAAGCAGTGGAACAGAACAGTGCAACGCCACGACCACCAACCAAGGTTGTGACACACACACGACTCCCGCAGAAACCAATGGAGTCGGGCACAAAGCGGAATCAACCCTTGGCACACCCGCCGAGACCATGCAACAACCAAGTGAAAACGATGTCTCACCTCAAGCACGGCCACCTCAGACTCCACAAGGTCGAGGGCCGACAAACAGAACCACCCCGGACCCCGGACACACCACGAGGTTGAGAAGCCACACACGCCGGTGCCACCACAGACTGGCACCCAAGAACAGGATTACGGAACTAAGAGGACACCGAGCGGAAACCACCAGAAGCATGGGTCTGCACAAGGCCGGACCAACGACGTCCACGAAAACTAGGCACAACCAGGCAATAACCGTTGTGCAAACTAGGGCAATGGATAACACTTAGAAACGTCATCAGAAAACTCCGTCACAACAACAGCAACCAAGCCACCGCCGCTAGCAGCCAAGAGGGGGACCCATAGTCCACACGCTCTACTCGCTAGCCTAGATCCTACCTCCGCCCCTACGGAAGGGTGAGACAGAGCCGCCACAGAAACACACAACATACGTAACACCGCAGCCTGGCCAACCTGCGACCTCACGCCTAACCTCCCTACACGGTTCCGGAACCAACGTAGAGCGAGACAGTGAGACAAAGGAATGGCTAGCCTGCACCGAGTAGAATTCCGACGTCCTCAATGTCCCAGGCGTAGCCAAAAGAGCTCTGCAAATGACTCAGTGCCGCTATCCAAAACCATTATTTTCCCCTCAGCTCCAGAGTCCGCCACACTAGGCTGTCGAATCGAGCACGCTCGTAGCCCGAACGCTCCCTTAAAGGCTCTCGAGGATGGGGGTCCTAGGTAACGGTAACAACCTCTCAGATCGGGGACAACCCTCAGGTGCCGAGCACTGGGCGAACAAGCGGGGCAGCACAGCAAAACACGCCGAACTGCTGGCTTGTAACACACGACAAGCCCAGCAAGCGAGAGGCACGCACAAACCCTCAAAAGGGTCGTCGGGCCAACTAAACACGTACGAAAAAGTCGGAGCCTCGGAACTCCACCCGTCAGCACGGGAACCCTGATGATCAGATCATCTTCCCCACCATCTTCCTCCACAGCACCGCCAGCACCTATCCCTTTCAAACAACCCATGCCTCGCTCCATTCATCTCCAACACCATTTCTTTCTGAATCCACTTCATCTCCTGCCACCTCTACATCCATTCCTCCCCTCTCCTGTCATTGAAGATCCTCCAGCCTCATCATCTACTGGAGCCTCATCTCCTCTGGTCCTTCCTCTGCTGGACCATCCATCATATCTCCCCTACCCATCACCTTTCTTCATCCTCCTATTCCTCCCTCCTCTGTTACCTTATACCTGAAGGTGCACAATTGAAGGTCCCTTTCTCAAGAAATTCGAGGATGAGTTGGAAATTTCCACAATCCGCTCA
>JACBKR010004689.1:0-22320 GCA_014218235.1 Colocasia esculenta | reverse complement strand
ATGCCTGTGCTTCCTGCTCTTCAAAAAGAGTTTTGAAGACTCCAAAAGATACAGAGTAGGATGGTCCCATGGTGGAAGCCATCCTTTTGAGATGAAGATCTAGGTGTTGATAGAGAAGATCAGCATATGCATTCTTGTCCATGTTCATCTTGAGAAATCGACGAGTCCCAAAGCTGGCACAGGTGAGGAATTGGTCCATGGTGACAAGATAATGGTTGTGGTTATCTCTGAGAGCTTTGTGCATACCCACATACACTTTGTATCTTTCCTCCCAGACCTTGAAGGGGTCATCAACAAGATGAATGGAGTTCATATCTAGGAAAGTAGTTGGGGAGAAATGGCTGGTTTGCCTTCTCTGGCCTGAACTTCATTGATTTCAAATAGTTGCTGAGCTGACAGGGGGTAGAACTTGGACCATTCAGAAGATGTCAGCCTTTCACATTTAGACAGAATAGGGGCTAGAACTTCAGCACTTACATGCCCCTGGTGATATTCCTAAACAGGAATCTAGAAAAAGCAACAGGCAGCCTTTCTGTACTTTAATTCTGCCCATTACTCTGGCAAACGTTCAAAAATGATGGATCCTACAGAGGACTCCATAACTAGAAAGTGAATTTGAGGAAGGACTATCTCTTCAGGTACTTGGAGGGTAGCAAAATCTACCTGAACATCTGAAGTTTGAGAGATATCCGGAGATAGAGCTGAAATGGCCCTTTTGAACTGACTGAGCTGAACCTCTGGAAGTCTATGAATATATCTGTAGTTGTTGAATAGCATGAGGTGCCTGATAATTGATTTCCTTTTGAATATAGGTGCCCAAGTTCCCTATGATAGATCCTAAACCACTCTGATAGGGTCAGGGAGTGGTCCCTTGGAGCGAATCTAGCAGATTTGGCAAGAATGAATTTCTTTAGGAGATCTTGTGACCTTTGCCCCACTGCTCTTCCGATTTGGAGTGGGCAAGAGAGAAGATTTTAGATTTTTCGGATTTGAAAAGAAGTGTAGGGTAGAATGGTGTGCAAATGATCTGTGAGATCAAGAAATGGAAGGTTAATGATGGTTGCAAAAACAACCTTTGAGAGATATCTTTGTACAGAGGGATGTTTGTTGTCCACTGTGAGAGAAAACCACAAGGTGGGTATTTGGGTTCAGAGGAGAGGGAGGAAGTAGAAGTAAGCTTCCTCTTCTTGGGGGCAGGACTAGAAGGGTCTGCCCTATGAACATGTTCCCCAACCTTCAACACAGACCTGAGGATCCCTTCCTCAAACTCATCCTTTATTTGTTCCATAAAGGGAGAGTTATGTTGGGCTCTTTCAGGTATGATAGTGATGAAAGAGGGTGGAGGAGTAGGATGAAGAAAAGAGTGGAAGTAGTAGGAAGGTCATCAATTGGTCCAAGGGAGGGACCAGAGGAGGAGGGGATGCTCCAGCTGAGGATGCTGGAGGGGCCTCATGTATAGGAGAAGGAGAAGGAATGGAAGTAGAGGAGGCAGGAGATGAGGTGGACTGAAATGGTGTAGGAGAAGAAATTGGTCTAGTTTGAGGCTTCTTGAATGTTTGAGGAGCAGGAGGTGCTGTGTAGGAGGTGTGTGAGAGGGAGAAGAGGGAGCTGGGGGCTTGGGTGCTAGGAACTCTTCTGCCTCTATCTGCACAGACTCACTCTCCAATGGCCCTGATGGCCCTGACCTTGCTCAGATGGCCTGTTGGCCCTTCAACCTGATCAGTTGGGCCAGTTGGCCCTACCTCTTTTGGTGCTGCTGTGCTTCTGGTGCGCTTCTGGTGCTTCTGGTGCTGCTGCTCCTGGAGGAGGAGGAGCTTGAACTCCAACTGCCTTGATAATATCCGAGAGCATGCCTTTCATGCTGCTCATCTCCTATTAAACCATTTCATAGCATTCTGATTGTCCCAATTCTTGTTGGCTGAAGCTTGGCTAGAAATATAGAATTTACATCTGACTAGAGAAGTACATAATAGCTCACCGTGCACATTCAACCTTCAATCAAGTTTCAAATTTTGACAATTTTCTGCTGACTACTCTCAAAAGGTGTATCAGCCAGGAGAGGGTAACGACCCTCTTATATCGGTATGGTTTCACCAACCCACATCGATATAGAAAGCATCGCTACAGTGGGACATTTACCCAACACTAGTACAATAGGCTGAAACATACACAAATATAATATATCTCATGACAGCGGAATTTAAAGAAACGAAGAGAAATCTTATTCCATCATCCACATTCTATTCACAGTCCGTATAGTAGAAAAGAGAGAACTGTTCATAACTGAAATAAAATAAATACATTGTCCACATGAGACTACGCAGAGTCTTTATTACATACTATGAAGTATAGAAAGTACAATGCTCAACTCCAATCTCTCAACTCTCGCTCCTCGTCGCTCCTAACGATCTCCTCGGAAGAAGTAGAAACGTCTGCCTGTACGCCGAAGCAAGAATGAGTTCAAAAGAACTCAACAAGTAACACCAAGCACACTAAACATACATGCATCAAGTAATCTCCATATCCTTATGCTATATCATTTACACATAATGCATGGAAGTGACAATTTTTCAGATAGAGCCTATTCATGATTCTACACATTTTACGCATGGGATTTAGTTTTATACACAATAAACTAATCCTATCACATGCTTTCTACACTTTTCACTATGCTAAACTGATTTCATTCAATCATTCATAAGCCACATGTTGATCATTTTACACAATATTTACACATTTCATAACAACTAATTTAACATGAATTCTAAGATAAGTTTTCACATGGTTAACACATTTATTTTAGTGAAAAGCTCGCTGTTTTACTACTATCATGTCGCATTCACAAGAAATTATCCTTTTTGCATGTTATCATAAGAATTTCATGAACACATATTCACTTACACAATTTCACAATTTACACATTTCTTTCACTTAAACACATTTTCACAATTCCTTAATGCCGTGACACATAGCCCAAACCACTTTAGAAGGACACACACTAATCACATCACATATCAATCACCTAGGCATTCCAGTGATTAATCTTAGTTACTGCGCAGAACCGGGAGAAGCACTCTCCACCCTAACCAGCGATACTTGTTCGCCTCCAGGATTTAATCCCAATGCCCATGGGACATCACACACTTGAACTTTCCGTGGGGACTTTACCACAGTACAGTTCCACAGCCCTCTAAGGTAGCAGTGTCACCCATTGGCACATTAATACATTTCTCAATTTCAACACATTTTTAAATATAAATATTTACGCATTCATCTCATGTTCACACATTTACATTCTTCAGTATTACCTAGCATGGTACTACTGTTTTCAGTATTAATCAATTTTTACAACAATTCTAATCATGCTGAAATTTTTGCAGAATTAAACATTAATCATATTAGCATGTATAAATATTAATATCTAACATAAAACAAGTTTATATAGCTACTGTCATCTGTTCAGTACAGAAATTTAACCAGAAATTTATCACAGTTTAACCATCATGCATACCAAAATTTACATTTTCTGAGTTACACATATTTTCTGAAAATTCTAACAGTGATGTTATCAACTGTAAAAATAGCCAAACTGACACAAATTTTCCTATTCGGATTCAATTTATTTCATACATGAATACTGATAGTACAAATTTTATCACAAATTTTAGGAATTTAACTAGTTTCGCATGAATTCTTAACTTTTCTACATTGAGTAGACATATTAACTATTTTTCGATTCAGAAAATTTAATAAACTATACAGATATTATAAATTGCTCAAATTTTTATATCATGCATCAGATCTTATGAACAATGTACAAAAATTCATGGCAATTAAATTCTACACATATTTCATAAACGACATTTTCCAAGATTAAATTTTGTTAGTAGCACATTCCAAGAATTTTAATAATTAGTGAAAATTTAAAAATGCACAATAACTCACAGTACAACCCAAACATATATATTTACATATTATATGAAATTTTACTGTATATCCTCATGCGGAAAAACTCGAAAATATTTATATAGGGACAGACTTGCACACTGTTGCAGTCTGAAGAACTAGACGGCATGGGGTAGCCGTCTACAAGTTAACGGCATTATATGATGCCGCCAACACATGATATTGGCGGCAAGGGATCTTGCCGTTAATATCCTGTCTGCACAAAACAGACTGAAAGCCAACAAATCACTTGAAAGGGGGGTTCCAGGACACGAGAAAAATCTGAGAAATTCCTGGGACATACTAGACACATGTAGGGTTGATGTGAATGGGGTACTTGCCTTCTGTAAAATCTACAAACGACGATTCAAGCCGGAGAAGCCCTCCTCGGCCTGTGCCAAAGAGTCTCCAAATCCCTCCTTCTTCGGATCTTCTGTTGATCTTTACAGCACACCAGTGTGGGGAGTCGTTCCCGGATGTTCAAGGTTGACACCAGTCGATGCAGATCGCCAGACGAAGCCTCCCGAAGCGGATCTCTCAGGTTCAAGTTAGGGTTTTTGCATAGAAAAGATAGGTTTTTGACCCAAGAGCCAAAAGGATGGATCTGGCCGAAAACTGGGTATTATAAAGGGTTGGGGGTCGGATAGGTTAAAGGGGCAAGTCTTAGAGCCGTTGGGAAGGGTTTCCAAACAAGGTGCTAGATTTCCGGAGGCGTTTCTGGATCTGGAAACGCAACAGGTTTGGGATATTGGCGTCCATATCTATGGTCGCCTATCCAAAATGGGCGTCCATCGATATTGCCGCCTACCCCTGGTCAGCGTCAGCCGATGTGGACGCCGACTGGCCGACAAAATTCACTTTATTTATGTAGTATTATAACACTACACACATAATTATATATATATATATATATATATATATATATACTTAATACACTATATACATTTCAATAATACTAATTCATACAATTTATATAAATAAATACTTATACACAATAATCTATACATCAATAGTATACACTTATACGCATATACAATACTTAAGTAAGTAAGATGAAAATCAAGGGCCTTACACCCTCTCCCCCTTAAAGAAACTTCGTCCTCGAAGTTAGACTGACACTACTCAAACAACTGAGGATATTTCTTTTCATTGCATCCTCAAGCTCCCAAGTAGCCTCCTCTCGCGAGAAGTTACGCCATAAGATCTTTACTGACGCAATGCTCTTGTTTCGGAGATGTTGAACCTTCCGATCAAGAATAGCTACTGGTTGCTCTACATAAGAAAGATCTGGCTGGATCTCCACTGGCTCATGACTAATAACATGAGACGGATCTCTGACATACTTCCTGAGCATAGATACGTGAAAAACAGGATGAACCTAGCCAATGCTGGAGGTAAAGCTAGCTCTATGCCACGTTGCCCAATCGTCGGAGAATCTCATACGGGCCAATGAACCTAGGGCTCAACTTACTATGCCTGCCAAATCTAACTACACCTCGCGTAGGCGAAATCTTCAAAAAGACATGCTCACCTACCTCGAACTCTAGATCCTTCCTCCTGTTGTCGGCATAACTCTTCTGCCTATCCTGTGCCGCAACAAGTCTCTTCCTAATGAGCTGGACCTTATCCGAAGTCTCCTGAACTAACTCCGGACCGATCAACTGCCTATCACCGGTCTCCTCCCAACACAAAGGAGATCTGCAAGGTTACCATATAAAGCCTCAAATGGAGCCATGCCAATGCTCGCATGAAAACTGTTGTTATATGCAAACTCCACTAGAGGTAAATGGCGCTCCAATCATCCTTCCAATCCAGCACACAAGCCCTCAACATATCCTCAAGCGTCTGGATAGTCCTCTCGGACTGTCCATCTGTCTGGGGATGAATGCCGAACTGAGCTTCAGCTCCGAACCTAACGCATCCTGAAGACCCTTCCATAGCCTCGAAGTAAATCTCGGATCTCGATCCGAAATAATAGACTTCGGTACCCCATGCAATCTAATAATACTACTAACATACAGTCTAGCTAAACTCTCTACTGACTGCTTCTTCTTCATAGGCAAGAAATGTGCAGTCTTCGAGAATCGATCTACCACTACCCAAATCGAGTCATTACCTCGTCTAGATCGAGGCAAACCCGTAACAAAATCCATAGTGACAGCTTCCCACTTCCAAACTGGGATCTCCATCTTCTGCATAAGACCAGATGGTCGCTGCCACTCGGCCTTCACTTGCTGGCATACTAGACATCTAGACACAAACTCGGCTACATCCTTCTTCATGCCAGACCACCAAAACGATCTCTTTAAATCCTGGTACATCTTAGTGTTACCCGGATGAATCGAGAACCTAGATCTATGAGCTTCTGCTAAAACATGCTCACGAATATCTACAACGTCTGGAACACAGACACGATGATGGAATCTAATCACACCATCCTCATCACGAGCAATACCCGCTTTGCCCACTAACTCTTGGAGTCTAGGGTCGGCTTTCTGATGCTCG
The DNA here is from genome assembly GCA_014218235.1 of Colocasia esculenta. Taxonomy (NCBI): domain Eukaryota; kingdom Viridiplantae; phylum Streptophyta; class Magnoliopsida; order Alismatales; family Araceae; genus Colocasia; species Colocasia esculenta. The sequence continues at coordinate 15,870 of JACBKR010004689.1, read as the reverse complement.
ATCACCTCATCCAACACCGATGACCTAATGGACAGCTGAGCTACAAAAGCTCGGCACAATGATGGCTCCAACTCGGTCATCGAACACGCTGCATCCTCCAACATCTTCCAGTCCTGCTGGAGAGATGACCTCTTTCTACTAAGGGCATCTGCTACGACATTCGCCTTTCCAGGATGATACTGGAGGTCGAAGTCATAGTCCTTCAGGAACTCAATCCATCTTCTCTGCCTAAGGTTTAATTCTTTTGGGAGAAAAGATACTTTAGGCTCTTGTGATCAGTGAACACCTCAAATCTGACACCATAAAGATAGTGCCTCCAGATCTTCAGTGCATGAACCACTGCCGCAAGCTCAAGATCATGAGTTGGATAGTTTCGCTCATGCTCCTTCAATTGCCTCGAAGCATATGCTACTACCCTTCCTTGCTGCATCAACACACAGCCAAGACCAATCCGAGATGCATCCGTGTAGATAGCAAAATCCTCTACACCGCTCGGTAGAACTAACACAGGGGCCGATGTGAGTTTAGTCTTCAATAATTGAAAACTACTCTCACACTCCTCGGACCAGACAAACTTCACTCCCTTCCTGGTCAGCTGAGTCAATGGAGCGGCGATGGATGAAAATCCCTCAATAAAACGCCGATAATAACCCGCCAAACCAAGAAAACTCCGAATCTCCGAAGGAGTCTTGGGACTCTCCCAATCCATAACAGCTTGGACTTTCGCTGGGTCCACTGCTACACCAGCACAGGAGATAACATGCCCAAGGAAATGAACCTCGCGCATCCAAAAATCGCACTTGCTGAATTTTGCATACAGCTTGTTCTCACGGAGAACCTCTAACACTATCCTCAAATGCTGACGATGTGTGGCCTCATCTGGAGAGTAGACCAGCACGTCATCAATGAAGACTACAACAAAACTATCTAGATAGGGTCTAAACACCCTGTTCATGAGATCCATGAACGCTGCAGGGGCGTTGGTTAGACCAAACGGAAGGACCAAAAACTCATAATGTCCATAACGGGTTCTAAATGCCGTCTTGGACACATCCTCACTCCTAATCCTCAACTGATGATAGCCAGAACGCAAATCAATCTTAGAAAAGACCGATGCATTCTGTAGCTGGTCAAACAAATCATCAATTCGAGGTAAGGGATACCTGTTCTTTACCGTCACCTGGTTTAGCTTTCTATAATCAATGCATAACCGAAGTGACCCATCCTTCTTCTTCACGAATAAGACAGGTGCGCCCAAGGGGAAATGCTAGGGCAAATAAATCCCTTATCTAACAAATCCTGCAACTGCTTCCTTAACTCAGCTAATTCCGCAGGTGCCATCCGATAAGGTGCCTTCGAGATAGGAGAGATGCCTGGAAGCAACTCTAGAGTGAACTCTATCTCTCTAGCTGGTGGCAATCTAGATAAATCATCAGGAAAGACATCTGGAAAATCCTGCACTACATCTATCTCGGCAAGAGTAAGTGACTCATCAGCCTTGGGTATTAAAACTACATGGCAAGAAAAGCGTCACAACCCTTGTTCACCATTCTCATTGCCCTCATGGCCGAGATAACAAACTTTGCTAAGTTCCTCGGCAAAGGATGAGAAAATTCATCCTCACCAGGAATGCGGAAAACGATCTTCTTTCCACGACAATCTACCAAAGCATAGTGCTCCTCTAGCCAATCCAGACCAAGAATAGCATCATAGTCTCATCTTAAGCAAGAAGAAACACCCTTCTAGGACTCTATCCTCAATGCACACCGGTAAAGACGGAATACACTTCCTAGTCGATACCGTACCCGCAGGTGTATGCACAGACAAAGGGACTTCTAAATCCTCAGACTCTAACCCTGACTCTAAAGCTAACTGTCTAGCAAAAGGCTCGGAAATGAACGAGTGAGTAGAACCCGTATCGAACAAAACCCGAGCATGCACACCTAAGAACAAAACCGTACCTTCGGCGACATGATCCGCCTGCTCGACGTCCTCACGAGCTAACGCAACACTCGAGCTGGGGCTGCTGCTGCTGCTACTGGGGTGGTCCACGTTGGGCTCCCTACTGAAGCCTCGGACAATCCTTAATCTTATGATCACTGCTCCCGCACTTTAAGCACTTCCCTGCTACCAGCCAACACTCCGTACCGCCATGTGCCCTCCCGCAATGAGGACACTCCTTCTTACCACTAGGGGAACGTTGAGAAGATACCTGACCACTGCCTGATGCCACAGGACGCTGCGGTGACTGGAAAGTCGCCTTCTTCCTCTCCTGTCTCTGGAAAGGAGCTACTGGCCTCTTTGAGAAGCCTTTTTCTCCTCCAGATATTGCTCCATCTCCCCCTCCTGCCGACACGCCGCGCTGAGCGCTTGCTCAAGAGTACGATGTGAAGGATCGAAATGAATGTGAGAAAAGATCTAGAAGGTGGGGGATGAATAGATCTTAGCCACTTTTGCGGAAGCTTAAGCAATTTGAAAAACTATTTAGAATCAGAGGCAATGTTATCAGTGAAAAACTACAGATCTGATTAGATGAGTGAGTTAAAAACTTAGATGTGAAGCAAGTTGATTAAGTGAATTAAAAAACAGATCCTATGCAAGCATCTAGCGGATGAATCAATCAAACCACAGAAGACAATGCACAAGGATTTTTTAGGTGGCTCGGAAAATCACCCAAGTGATTCCTACATCCACCCCTCACAACCGTGAGGCTTCACTAACACAACTGGGCTACACACCCAAAGGAGCCTAACAACTCCAACACTTCAGAGCATACAACTCACACAACCTCTAGAGCATGACTACTCTAGAAACACAGAGCAAGACTGCTCAAACCAACCCTGAGCTTACAACTCAAACTGAGCTCGACGGCTCACAACACCTTGAGCACAATGCTCACACTGAAACTGCTAGACACCAACTTAGACTAAGATCCTCTAGCAACAGATCTAGTCGAAGTTTGAGAATCTAAAGAGAGTTATGCAGAAGCACTTGCATAATCTCAAAAGATATCTTAGAAGAACAGAAGAAAAGGTAAATTGAATTGAGATGCTTCGTTCTTTAGTGTACTCCCTTGTAGAAGCTTGAATTGGGAAGGAACTTGTGAAGCTTGAAGTCCAAGTCGATGCTCTGCAATCTGAGAAGTTGGATCTTCCTAGAATTCTTCACCCAAGAAGTCTTCTACAGGATCTGCCTCCTTGGAATGCTTCAGAGAAGTCTTCAGGAATCAAATTCCAATTCCCACACCTTGAATTGGGTGGGAATGGTCTTCTGGAAGCACTGGAGAGCAGGGGAAGGAGACACGAGCTCTTCTTGGCCGCCAGGAGCTTCTTGGAGGCTCTGAGAGAGTTGGGTCCTTCTCACTTGTGAAGGCTGGCCGAAAAGACACTTTATATCCTTAGGATTCTAAAGATACCTTTTGGGGTACAAGGGCACACTTTCCTAGGAAGATTCTGATCGCCTTAGAGGGACACGTGGCAGCCATCAACTTTTAGGATGAAAAGTTTCCGTAGTGTGTCGACCTGCCCTAGTGGTAGTGTCGACACACTGTCCAGAATATGTAGAAGGCTGTTCTGGGAAGAGGGTCCCGTGTCGACCTGCTCTGAGAGTGTGTCGACCTGCTATCCCAAATCTGCAACAAACTAGTGTTCTGGGAACTGGGTCTAGTGTCGACCTGCTCTGAGAGTGGGTCGACCTGCTGACCCAATTCTTCAAATTGGCTGTTCTGGAAACGGGATCTAGTGTCGACCTGCTCTGAGAGTGTGTCGACCTGGGTAGGCTTGATTTCTGAAAAACTGCCACTCGTGTCGACACACTCTTGACATGTGTCGACACAGTCTCAACATTTTTACACATTTTTCCTTTGAATATGTGTTGATGTGTCGACACCATTGATGGGTGTGTCGACTCATCTTTGCATAAAAATGTTTGTACCTGAAAAATGAACACATATATCATTAGTTAAATGATTTGTCATGACCATAAATGATAAATGTGGTTTGAAAAATACTTTTTGAACATGAATTTCAGGTATGATGTTTTTGACATGTTTCAATTAAATTGCTTTAAGAACACTTCTTGTCATCATCAAAATAGGAGGGAAATGATATGAATTTGCATTCAACCCAACAATCTCCCCCTTTTTGATGATGACAACATTAAATCCATATTTCAATGTGGTTTTGATGAAGTGTGATTTTAAGCAATTTTTGATTGTTTAAATTTGTTTTCCTTTTTGTTCATACTTGTCAAGGACCTTTTGATGTTGTTCAGTAACAATTGATGATGTGTTTGTGAGATACAATGTTACTTGAAATTAGAAATTTTGTGCACACAAGTCAAACAATTGGACAAGTATTCAAACACAAAGACAAAGATTTGCATTCAGAATCACAATACTTTGCATTGAAGCCAAAACAACCATTTCATTTCATTCAAAAGATCATTACATCAAAATATTACATTCAAGTCATTCATTCTTCTCCCCCTTTGCCATTATCAAAATAAATGTACATTAGGTAGAAGATGGAGGAGGAGGAGGAATTGGAGCAAGAAGAAGTTCAATGTCTGACAGTCTTTTCTCCATGAAGTTCAGGCTAGATTTGATTTGATATTGAATGGTTATCATTTTTGTGCTCAAAAAGTGTTCCATTCGATCTGAATTTTCTAGCAAAGTGGCCTGAAGTCTAGTTACATTCAAGTCTGGCAAGAAGGCAATGTCGAACATGAGGAGAGGTGGTCGACCTGACTGAAAGTGTGTCGACACGGGTTACAATGTGTGTCGACACGGCCTTGATGAAAAAATTGAATTTTAAAAGGAGATTTTTGAGAAAGTTGTGGACATCTTTATAATGATAAATAATGAGAGGAATTATCATTTCAAGGATTTTTAAGAGGCCTAAAATTCATTTGTTATATTTTGCAAAAATTCATCACAGTTCAAGTGTTTCAAACAATTTCCAACAGGATATTAGCATTCCAAGACTTGAATCAACAAAATGATATTGAGGATATAATGTATCTAACAATCGACCAAAAACTACCATGTTTCTCAATTTTCAAGAATTAAAGATATCATCTAGACTAAATACAGTTGTGTTGAAAGTAAAACACAAACTTAAAGAACAACTTGATGAAGGAGGAAGATGATTCTTTCTAAACAAATCTCCAATAATTTTCATATTTTTGTTCTTTTAACAAACTATCAAATGATATAAATCTCTTTCACTCAAGTACTACTAGTGCTTTTTACACACCATAGTCCCTGGATACTTAGATTAAATCATTGTCAAGTCTCAAAGGGATAAATGATGACCTTTTGACATGAAAATATACATTTTGTAGACGCCAATATTCCAGTTACTCAGTCATCATCAAAAAGCATGACACATAATTGCTTAAATTTTGAAGTTATTTTCAATTTGGATCCCTTTGAACAGAGTTAGTAATAATGCCTCATGACATACATAGCACTTCATTCATTGTGAAGGTGTGCAGTTTCTCAGCACAGATGCCATTGCTCTGTTGGATTTTACAGATTTTGGAGAGTTTGTGAGATAGATTCAAATACATCCAGTCATCAGTTGCAAACAAGGAAATGTTTTAAGTTCAAGGCACAAATTGTCATGTAGTTTAGGAAGAGATCTGAATTTCTGTGGATTGAGAGGCATAGTTGTGAGTTGATTAAAAATAATAATATATCACTCAAGTTCATTTTGTGACTCTAGACTTTAGAATGAGGACATCATGCAAGGAATTGATGAAATGCAAGAAGGGTTTTGAAATTTGCAAAAAGATGACTTGTGAATTTTCTAGCTCCCCCTGAGATGATGATTTCAACCATTTTTCATCAAAATAAAGATATGCATTTTTGAAATCAGAAAGAGATTTTCTTCTTGGACAACAAGAACTTCTCCTCACCAATGCTATATTCTTTTCTTGTACTTGGCGGAGATAAGCTCTCACGCATAGTGAAAGTGTCCAGACAAGCATACCTGTCCTTCTCCAAGTCACCATTTGATATACCAAGAGATTTCAATACAATAAGAGTTAGAAATTCATTGCCAAAAGGAAATGGAAGTGAAAACTGTGCAAGTTTTGAAATCAGAAAGAAATTCTCTTTGAACAATAAAAGCTCCCCCTCAACTATTGCATATTAACTTCTTAGTACTTGGCGGAGATATGTTCTCACGCATAGTGAAAGTGTCCAGACAAGCATAACTTGTCCTCTCCAAGTCACTATTTGATATACCAAGAAGTTTCAACACAATCAGAAGTGGAGAATTTATTGTAAAAAGGGAAATGAATTGAAAGTGAGAGAGATATGAACAATGTAGCTTGAGGAAGCAAGGAGTAATGAAATGCAAAGAACTCCCCCTTAGACAATGCATAGCACTCAACCCAAACCTTAAGAGAGATCAAGAAGGTGGACATTTACAAAGACCAAGTTCTCTCCTTAATGATGAAAATCTGTTTTCAGGAAGGGTTTAGTGAATATGTCTGCAATTTGTTTTTCAGTTTCAATAAAATGGAGTTCAAAAGATTTCTTTGCAACCTCATCTCTCAAGAAATGATGCCTAATTTCAATGTGTTTTGTTCTGTAGTGCTGAATGAGGGTTTTTAGACAAATTTATGGCACTAGTGTTATCACATAGGATGGGTACACACCCTAAATCTTGGTTGCAATCAAGAAGTTGACCCCAGAAATCTGAGTTCCACATCTACCTGCAGCAACATACTCAGCCTCTGTTGACAGAGCAACTGAATGTTGCTTCTTAGAAGCCCAAGAAATAAGGCACCCACCTAGAATACACACAAGCCACTTGTGCTTTTTCTATCTAACTTACACCCAGCATAATCAGCATCACAATAGGCAAACAATTCTAACTTGCAACCAGCAGGATACCAATTCCTAAGTCACATGTTCCAACAAGATATTTAAAATTCTTTTCACAGCAAGCATATGACTTTCTTTAGGATTAGATTGGAATCTAGCACATAAGCACACACAAACACTGAATATCAGGTCTAGAAGTAGTAAGGTAGAGCAGAGAGCCAATCATACCTCTGTAGGTCTTTGGATCAACTGACTTACCAGATGGGTCTTCTTCTAGCTTAGCATTTATTGCAATGGGTGTGCTTGAGTGTTTAAGGTTCTGAAAGTCAAACCTTTTCAGTAGCTCCTTGACATATTTGGTTTGACTAATGAAGATTCCTTCAGTTGTTTGGTTCACCTGCAATCCCAAAAAGAATGTTAAATCTCCCATTAAGCTCATTTCAAATTCATTCTTCATTTGATTTGAAAATTCAGTGCAAAGGCCTTTATTAGTTGATCCAAAATTATGTCATCAACATAAATTTGGACAACAATTATTAATATTTTTTACTATTTTTGTGAACAATGTTTGATCAACATTACCTCTGAAATATCCTTTCTCAAGTAAAAGGAACTCAAACGATCATACCAAGCTCTTGGAGCTTGTTTAAGACCATAGAGTGCCTTATTAAGCTTGAAAACATGGTTAGGATATTTTCATTTTCAAATCCAGGAGGTTGTTCAACAAAAACATTCCTTTATATATCCATTTAGAAATGCACTTTTGACATCCATTTGAAAGACTTTGAATTTCATGGAGGATGCAAAAGCAAGGAAAATTCTCACAGCTTCTAGTCTAGCTACAGGGGCATAAGATTCTTCAAAGTCAATTCCAATTCTTGGTTATACCCCTTTGCAACTAGCCTAGCTTTGTTTCTATTACTTGACCAGCTTCATTCAATTTATTTATGAAACCCATCTAGTGCCAATCACAGTTTGGTCACTAGGTCTAGGCACTAATTCCCACACTTGATTTCTTTCAAATTGATGAAGTTCATCATGCATAGCATTAATCCAATCAGAACTGGATAAGGCTTCATCAATTGACTTGGGTTCAATTTGGGAAATTAGAGCTAGTGAGTCTTCTTCAATGTTTTGCAAGAAGGATGATCTGGTCCTAACTCTATCATTTAAGTTGCCAACTACACTGTCTAATGGGTGACTCTTAGAAACGAGGTTCAGAATTACCTGTTGAGAAGTGCCCTCTTCTGGAGCAATATTACCTGAACCACTTGAAGATGGTGAGTTGTTGTTCAGGTTCTCTTCAATGTTGTTAATCTCCTCAACGGTTGGTGAAGAATCCACAATGAGGTCATCCTCTTCATTGTCTTGTTTTTCCCTGCAAGATTTAGAATCATTAGTGGAAAAGGAATTTTCATCAAAATAACATGTGGTGATTCTTCAATAGTTTTGGTTTTCAATATGTACACTTTGAAAGCCCTTGACACTTCTGAATAGCCAAGGAAGATAGCTTCCTGACTCTTAGCATCAAACTTGTCAAGGTTTTCTTTGTTGTTATTGTGTACAAAACACTTGCACCCAAAGTTTTGAAGTAAGCAACAATTGGCTTTTTGTTTTTCAACAATTCATAGGGGGTTTTTCTGATCTTTGGTCTGACCAAGGCTCTGTTTAGGATGTGATTGGCTGTGTTAACAGCTTCAGCCCAGAAGGATTTGGGCAGATTACTCCCTAAGAGCATGGATCTAGCCATTTCCACAAGAGTTCTATTCTTTCTTTCCACAACTCCATTTGTTCTGGAGTTCTAGGTGAAGAAAACTTGTGAAATATTTGCAATTCAGCACATAGATCAGAAAAGGATGTGTTATCAAATTCACCCCCATGATCAGTTAAAATGTTTTTAATTTTAAGTGAATAAGTTGTTAAGATAGTGGTACAGAAATTCCTGAATTCAAGGCATGCATCACTTTTGTGGGATAGAAAAATAACCCAGGTAAATCTAGTAAAGTCATCAATGATTACAACCCATATCTCTTGCCACTTAGGCTTAGAACTCTTGTTGGCCCAAAGAGGTCCATGTGAAGAAGTTCTAGTGGCTTAGATGTGAGTACTTCATTGAAGGCTTTAAAGGATTTCCTAGTTTGTTTTCCTTTAGCACAGATCCCACAAATTGACCTTCACACTAGAAAAAGATTCAGGAAGACCTTTAACCAGATTCAATCTTAACAACTTATTCAAAGTTCTGAAACTTGCATGGCCAAGTCTTTTGTGCCAAGTCCATGCAATTTCATCTTTATTTGCAACAAAACAAAGATTTTCAGAAAAGTTTTTATTAAGGTGATCATGTAGACATTGTTTTCTCTTTTTCCACAGAATTTGATTTTGTCAGTTGATGAATCAATTATTTTACAAATCAGATTCAAACACAACTTTGTGACCTTTGTCACATAGTTGGCTAATACTGAGCAAGTTATAATCAAGTCCATCAACTAACAAAACATTATCTACTGAGTTTGAAGAGGTTTGACCAACCTTACCAGATCCAATGATCTTTCCTTTATTTTTACCTCCAAAGGTGACTGACCCTCCCTCCTTTTCAATTAGACAGGAAAATTTGGCTCTATCTCCAGTCATGTGTCGTGAACACCCACTATCAAGAAACCAAACATTGGTGTGGGTGCACGACCTTCCTGCACAAAGATCAATGGAGAGAAGATTTTGGTACCCAAACAGAGTTGGGACCATCAGTATGATTTAGCACAGATATCAAATCCTTTCTCACCCAAATTTGATTTGTTTTAGATTTTTGTTTTGTTACTTTGTGTTTTCAGCCTTTTTCTGTTTGTTCTTTCTTTTTGGAATGAAAGCACCAAGATCTTTGTTTTTGGTTGGAGGGAGTTTTTCACTTGAAAATTTGAGTTCAGAGGAGGAGGTGGAATCCATGGATTGTGTTGGTACATCCAGAAATTTGGATAAGAGTATTGAGGATAATACCAACAGGGATTTTCATACCATTGGTTCCAAGGATTAATCCAATCTTCTTGAAGTGTTGTCTTGGAGGTCCAAGGTTTTTCATGGATTATTTCTTTCCCCTTTCTTATTTTTCAGATTTTATTTGAATTTTTGGTTTTTGGTGTGTTGAGCAGGTCGACCTCTCCTGTACGGTGTCGACCTGATAGTCTTCTTCTTTTTTTTTTGGGTTTTTGATTTTGTTTGAGTTTTTTTTGGTTTGGGGTTTTGTTGTGCTGTGTTTTTTGTTGATTTCAGTGTTTTCCAGATTAGGACCCTTGACAAAATTAATTAGTGGTGCTTTTCCCTTTTTCTCACCAGATTTGTCTTTTTGGGGTTTCTTCTTGTTGAATCCTAATCCATGAGATGTGGTTGTCATGTTGGATCCTAGCAATGCCTCTAGGTTATCTTGGCCTTTTGTGAAGGTTTGGATAACCTCCTCCCTTTCCTTTAGCTGGTTTTTAAGAACTTCAATTTCTTCAATTTTCTGTTGTTTTTCTTGTTTTTCAATTTCCAGCTTTTCATTTAAGTTTCTGAATTCTTGGGAGGCCTTTTGAGAGGCAAGTTTCAGTTCATCAATTAGGTTTAGGAGATTCTCTTTTTCTTCAAGCAAGTCTGTTACTTCAGATTCCAGTTCACAGATTCTATTGTTTGAAGATTGATTATGGTAGAGATTTTCAATTTCTTTTTGATGTGTTTATTTTCTTTTCTCATTTCAGAATATCTTTCAACTAATTCTGCATACACCTGCCAATCTTCAACACTATAATCTTCAAAGGAAGTATTTACCTTTCCATCTGTGTTGTTGGCCATGAAGCAAACTTCCTCACTCTCTGAGCTTGAGGACTTCTTCTCTTCTTCTTCCTCACTTGTGTCTTCATCAGACCAAGTGGCTACCATGGCCTTTGGCTTCTTATATTTCTGGAATCTCTTGTGCTTTTCCTTTTTGTTCTCAGGACACTCTCCCTTCATGTGTCCTGGCTTGTTGCACCTGTAACAGATAACATTCTCATCAGGTTTATGATTCTTATTGAAATTGGAAGAGGAAATATTCTTCTTACCTGAGGGAAATTTCTTTTTCCCAGTCATTTTCCCTTTCCTATATTTCAAAAATTTCCTGAATTGTCTGGTCATGAGGGCAATCTCATCCTCATTCGACTCAGATTCTTCAGAACTTGTTTTATCCTGATTTTTATCTTTGTTGCTTGAAGAGGCTTTGAGTGCCATAGGCTTGGTCTTAATGATGTGTTCTTCATTTCTTTTTAAGTTTATTTCATATGTCATTAAAGATCCAATCAATTCATCCAAAGAAATTTGGACAAATCTTTTGAATCTTCAATAACAGTGGCCTTGGTATGCCAAACTGAAGAAAGTGAACGCAAATTTTTCTTACCAAGTCTGCATCAGTATACTCCTTACCCAAAGCTTGAGTCCATTGACTATCACCATGAATCTGGCAAACATTTCAGAAATAGATTCATTAGATTTCATCATGAAAAGTTCATATTCTGAAACTAAAATATTGCCTTGGTCTCCTTGACCTGAGATGTTCCCTCATAGAGTAATTCGAGTTTATCCCACATCTCTTTGGCAGATTTGCACATAGATTTCTCGAATACTCCTTGGGATGGACAGCACACTGAATCATGTTCATGGCACTATAATTCAGTGTAGCTTTCCTTATCTGTTCCTTGTCCAGGTATCTTCTTCTCCCTGGTTCTCATAGGGACCCACCCAACTACTTTCCAGATCTCATAGTTCTGGGCCCTCAGAAATACTTGCATTCTGTTTTTCCAATAAGAATAGTCCAAACCATTAAAGAATGGTGGCCTATTTATGGAATGGCCCTCAGCTATGAAACCTTTGAGTCCATGACACTTAAGTAAATGCACAGAGAAAGAGTTAAACAACCAAGCAAACAAACAAGCAAACAATCAAACACTCAATACTCAGAAACAAAAAAATGCTCAGTTCAAATCAGATCGATGTAAACCCGCTCTGATACCAATTGAAGGATCGAAATGAATGTGTGGAAAAGATCTAGAAGGGGGGGGGGATGAATAGATCTTAGCCACTTTTGCGGAAGCTTAAGCAATTTGAAAACTATTTAGAATCAGAGGCAATGTTATCAGTGAAAAACTACAGATCTGATTAGATTTGAGTGAGTTGAAAAACTTAGATGTGAAGCAAGTTGATTAAGTGAATTAAAAAACGATCCTATGCAAGCATCTAGCGGATGAATCAATCAAACCACAGAAGACAATGCACAAGGATTTTTTAGGTGGTTCGGAAATCACCCAAGTGATTCCTACATCCACCCCTCACAACCCGTGAGGCTTCACTAACACAACTGGGCTACACACCCAAAGGCCTAACAACTCCAACACTTCAGAGCATACAACTCACACAACCTCTAGAGCAAGACTACTCTAGAAACACAGAGCAAGACTGCTCAAACCAACCCTGAGCTTACAACTCAAACTGAGCTCGACGGCTCACAACACCCTGAGCACAATGCTCACACTGAAACTGCTAGACACCAACTTAAGACTAAGATCCTCTAGCAACAGATCTAGTCGAAGTTTGAGAACTCTAAAGAGAGTTATGCAGAAGCACTTGCATAATCTCAAAAGATATCTCAGAAGAACAGAAGAAAAGGTAAATTGAATTGAAGATGCTTCGTTCTTCAGTGTACTCCCTTGTAGAAGCTTGAATTGGGAAGGAACTTGTGAAGCTTGAAGTCCAAGTCGATGCTCTGCAATCTGAGAAGTTGGATCTTCCTCGAATTCTTCACCAAGAAGTCTTCTACAGGATCTGCCTCCTTGGAATGCTTCAGAGAAGTCTTCAGGAATCAAATTCCATTCCCACACCTTGAATTGGTGGGAATTGGTCTTCTGGAAGCACTTGGAGAGCAGGGGAAGGAGACACGAGCTCTTCTTGGCCGCCAGGAGCTTCTTGGAGGCTCTGAGAGAGTTGGGTCCTTCTCACTTGTGAAGGCTGGCCGAAAAGACATTTATATCCTTAGGATTCCAAAGATACCCTTTTGGGGTACAAGGGCACGCTTTCCTAGGAAGATTCTGATCGCCCTAGAGGGACACGTGGCAGCCATCAACTTTTAGGATGAAAAGTTTCCGTAGTGTGTCGACCTGCCCTGGTGGTAGTGTCGACACACTGTCCAGAATATGTAGAAGGCTGTTCTGGGAAGAGGGTCCCGTGTCGACCTGCTCTGAGAGTGTGTCGACCTGCTATCCCAAATCTGCAAACTAGCTGTTCTGGGAACTGGGTCTAGTGTCGACCTGCTCTGAGAGTGTGTCGACCTGCTGACCCAATTCTTCAAACTGGCTGTTCTGGAAACGGGATCTAGTGTCGACCTGCTCTGAGAGTGTGTCGACCTGGGTAGGCTTGATTTCTGAAAAACTGCCACTCGTGTCGACACACTCTTGACATGTGTCGACACAGTCTCAACATTTTTACACATTTTGCCTTTGAATATGTGTTGATGTGTCGACACCATTGATGGGGTGTCGACTCATCTTTTGCATAAAAATGTTTGTACCTGAAAAATGAACACATATATCATTAGTTAAATGATTTGTCATGACCATAAATGATAAATGTGGTTTGAAAAATACTTTTTGAACATGAATTTCAGGTATGATGTTTTTGACATGTTTCAATTAAATTGCTTTAAGACACTTCTTGTCATCATCAAAATAGGAGGGAAATGATATGAATTGCATTCAACCCAACACGAATGGTCAAAAGCCACAACCTCCATCCTCAGTGGATGTTTCAACCCTCACGAATTTCTTCGCCTTCCTGCCTACTCATCAGCTACAATATGAGGGCAATCCTTTGGATAGCTCGGCAACCTACTGGCCTCGTACTCCGCACGTCCATGGAGCCCTGAGTCAACGAGAGAAACTCCTGCTCCATCTTGTCCTGAGATGTCACTCCGGAACAACAACTTGGCTCGTCAAAAGCCTCACGAATTTCATCCCATCCGACTTCCACGGCACCATCCCTCGAACCGAGTAGTACCAACGAGGACCACCTAAACATCGGCTCCTCCTGCCAAAACCAGCCATGAGAACTAACCAACAGAATTTGTACTTAAAGTAATAACACTAGATTAGATTACACATACTGTAGCATATAGGTGCCAAAGTGACCTTGTCGTCCCAGCACCAATGGCCCGGAGATCTTCTCAATCTCCCTCATCAGTTCTCAGCTAATATGGATCGCTCTCCCCCTTAAAAGAAGGTGGCACATCCTCTTGAACCTTTCCATGATGGCGGGTCCACCATGGTCAGCCTGGGGAACTGTACCTGAGCCTGCTACAACAAGCAACAAAATTAACACATATAACATAACAATCATGCATTTAATAATACAACTACTTTATCTTATTATTCTAACCTGAGCCTCCAACTGGGCCTGGAGTGCAGCCTGAGTGTGGGCCTGCGTTTGCATGGCCTGCACCCAAACCCTGCATGAACACTCCATAGTCTACTGGTGGTGGTGGAGGAAGTACAAGGACCCTGGGGTGCAGGGGCCTGCTGCTCACCTTGATCCTCACGCCGAGGCTCATCTCTCCTCTGCTCGCCATCACGAGCAGGAACACACGCCCTACCCGCGAAGCCATATCCTGTAAAACGGATTAATCACCATTTAGAACTAAACTATCTAATTTCTAACAACTTACTTATCTATGTGGACAATCTACACTACACTAACTTAGTAATACAATGAAGATGATGGTATATGCATATTTTCGTACAATTCAGCCTGATTGCTCTGATACCAATCTCTGTAACGACCCTCTTATATCGGTACGGTTTTCACCACCCACATCGATATAGAATCATCGCTACAGTGGGATTTACCCCAACACTAGTACAATAGGCTGAAACATACACAATAAATATCTCATGACAGCGGAATTAAAGAAACGAAGAGAAATCTTATTCCATCATCCACATTCTATTCACAGTCCGTATAGTAGAAAAGAGAGCTAACTGTTCAAACTGAAATAAATAAATACATTGTCCACATGAGACTACGCAGAGTCTTTATTACATACTATGAAGTAATAGAAAAGTACAATGCTAACTCCACAACAATCTCTCCTACTCTCGCTCTGAGTCGCTCCTAACGATCTCCTCGGAAGAAGTAGAAACGTCTGCACCTGTACGCCGAAGCAAGAATGAGTTCAAAAAACTCAACAAGTAACACCAAGCACACTAAACATACATGCATCAATAATTCCATATCCTTATGCTATATCATTTACACATAATGCTGGAAGTGACAATTTTTCAAATAGAAGCCTATTTATGATTTCTACACATTTTACGCATGGGATTTAGTTTTATACACAATAAACTAATCCTATCAATGCTTTCTACACTTTTCATATGCTAAACTGATTTCATTCAATCATTCATAAGCCGCATGTTGATCATTTTACATAATATTTACACATTTCATAACAACATTTAACATGAAATAACGATAAGTTTTCACATGGTTAACACATTTATTTTAGTGAAAAGCTCGCTGTTTTACTATTATCATGTCGCATTCACAAGAAATTTATCCTTTTTGCATGTTATCATAAGAATTTCATGAACACATATTCACTTGCACAATTTCACAATTTACACATTTCTTTTCACTTAAACACATTTTCACAATTCTTAATGTCGTGACAACATAGCCCAAACCACTTTAGAAGGACACACACTGATCACACACTATCAATCACACCTAGGCATTCCAGTGATTAATCTTAGTTACTGCGCAGAACCGGGAGAAGCACTCTCCACCCTAACCAGCGATACTTGTTCGCCTCCAGGATTTAATCCCAATGCCCAGGGGACATCACACACTTGAACTTTCCCATGGGGACCTACCACAGTACAGTTCCACAGCCCTCTAAGGTGCAGTGTCACCCATTAGCACATTAATACATTTCTCAATTTCACACATTTTTAAATTAAATATTTACGCATTCATCTCATGTTCAC
>JACBKR010004688.1:0-20225 GCA_014218235.1 Colocasia esculenta | reverse complement strand
CATATTTGATATCCATGTCTGTGTTGAGGGAGCACAATCCCTGTGATTACACGTGGCTGCGACCTTCCGCCCAGGAAGTTGTCCCGAAAGGACTTCTTCAACTGGTGGAAGGAAGAGATGGAACCTGCAAGAAGGGTTGAACCAAGCCCAAGCAGTTTCCTTCAAGGTGGCCGGGAAGGCCCGGCACTTGGCCGCATCAGATGCCCCATGGAACACCATATGTGACTCAAACCCGTGGATGTGGTCCGCGGGGTCAGTGGTGCCGTCGTACGGCGCGATGGTGGGCAGAGGGAGCTTGGGAGAGACCCGAGCTTCGAGGATTTCCACAGTGAATGGGGAGCGGAAGTTCAGGTCCTCTTCGACCGGAACCTTGCCCTCCGCCTGCTGTACCATCGCATCAACATGGTGCTCAAGGTCCACAACGTGGCGGAGACGTCGGGCCAACTCCTGATTGGAGTGCACAGATCCCTCACGTCTGGACCTGTGGGAGTTGGCGCCCACGACGAAGCGCGGAGGAGGCGCAGCGAAGCGACGGGGTGAGTTGTCGCGCCCCTCCGGCGTTCGACGTGCCGATTATGCATGGCGCGACCGGTGGGGGGACTCCGCCTGCTGCTCCTCCCATGCCGGAGGAGCATGCGATCGTCGGTGGGATGACTCCGCCTGCTGCTCCGATGGGTGAGGGAACTATCTGGGCTGGCGCTCGGGCCAACTGGGCCTGGGGACCCAAGCAGATCCCTATGAGGTACTGCATCTGACCCCGGAGCTCCGCTACTTCTAGGACATTTGTAGGTACGGCGGCGGGAGTCGGGTCACTCGCAGTTCCAGCGACGGCTACGGTGACGTAGACCGGGGGGGACGCGTTCGCGAGAGCCCACTCGGGACTGTCGCGACCTCGTTGTCCTACTGCCGATGTTATGGTATGAGGACCGTCCACGAGCCATGGCTGTAGTCTTTCCCACAGACGGCGCCAAAATGTGGATGTCATTTCCTGTTTGGACCTGAGCCAAACGGGCCTCCACTGAAGAGGAAGGGAAGAAAGCCGGTGCGGACGGTGACCTACAAAACCAAGAAGGGATCAGGGGGGCCCGGTTGAAGAACCGGGGAGAACCCTCTGATGCCTAAGTTAGAGACGGACTGAAAGGCTTGGAAGAGGAGGGTTCAGTGTGTGTCGCGCGCGAGAGCAAGTCTGTGTGAGGGAGATCACGTACCTTTGCATGGAGATCACCTGGGCCTTTTATAGGCGAAGGCGTCGAAGGGGTGAGGCGAAACGTCCCCTAATGGTTACCGAAAAGGGCGCGCCAGTTGGTGCTCTTGGCAGGGAGTTATGCGTTGAGGCGCCCGTTGAGGGACCCCGCGGTTAACGCACCACTTGATCGTGGGGCGCGTGCCGCATCGTAGGCGTAACCGTCGCCAATTGGCAACGGACTTTGCTGCTCCTCTTGTTTGGGAGGTACCGAGCAGGGGGGCTGTTCGGTAGCTGGACCGCCTGCTCGGTGCTTGGTGGCATGGATTTTGACGAAGCTAAGGCATGCTTCGAGCCAGTGCTGTTCGGCAAGAGGTGCCTGGGCCAAACAGGTTATAGGGTGTCCGGAGAGTACCCTTGGAGCCTGAAGATGCCCTGCGTGGGGCTCCTGCTCGGGGTCCGCAGGCTACGTTCGAGGACGCATGGCACCTGGCAAGGAGGCCGAGCCTGCGAGGAGTGCCGTATAGGGTGTACTGGGCCATGATGGGCCCTACGGGCCTAGGTGGCTAGAAATAGCCACCACAGTTATTATTAGTGGGCAGTAGTTAGATTATAGTGTACCTAGAGTACAACCTATTATGTACTTAGGTATAAAATACCCTTGGTTGTCAGTTAATGAAGACTAATTGAGTTTTGCTCTCTCCAATCAACATGGTATCAAAGTCTTAGGGTTACCTGCCCCCCACTCCCCTCTTTTCCTCCATCCACTTGACCTTCTCATCTACCTCTATCTCTCCTTTAAGAAATACTTAGTGCGCACCTTGGTGTGCACTAACTTGGGCACACCCACTAAGGGTGTGCCATTTGTCCTTAGGGTTTGAAAAGATGGGATGGGGGAGATATTATAATCTCCCCAAGGACAAATGGCACATCCCTAGTGGGTGTGCCATGCTTAGTGCACTAAGTATTTCTCCTCTCCTTTTGTCTTAGCTTGTATACAGAAGGACGACCCCACGTGCCCGTGGTAGATAGGGTAATTGGGCCCATCGACTATGAGTCCGATCTGTCGTGACCATAAACTGCAAGCTCACTATGTCCACTGGCTGCAAGCCTAGCCACGGGTAACTACCATGGCCATAGTTCCATCGGCCATCGGACAGTCATCATTGCCACCACTGTGGCCGCCCACAACCCTGCCTGGGTATGGTTACATCTCTCTTCCTCGCTATTGTTGGGGTGGACTTCGATGCTTTCTCTTTGTCTAGCCAATGTGTGTTCGAGGGACTTCTTGTCCTTGATTATGGTCAATATATAAGAACACTCGTAGAACACTCTAGTTTTTCATTCTTATTGGTGACCATTCTCATATCAGATGCACCACTTGTTCTCTCTTCTTGTTCTATCATCCATGTTGTGTTCATCGTGAGGGACTCTTCCCTAGTTAGGTCATCCTTTGCCTCCAACCATATGCCAGCCACATCGGTCAAGTTAAATGATGTAAATTACAATCAATGGTCGAGGGCATTTAGATTTTTCTTGGTGTCTATGAAAAGGTACATCATGTTGAAAAAAAACCTCTCGCCAAGATAGATTTAAATGTTTTGAAGCCTAGCAAACAGATGATGGGACTATCATCTTGATGATTAGCAAAAACTGTGAGCCATATAGTTTCAATAATGTGCTCTTTCTAGAGACAATGAAGGAGATGTGGGATTTCTTAAAGTGTATATATATACTCTGGTGAGATGAATATTATTTCCCATATCTATAACCTTTATTTCCAGTTGTTTGTAATCAAATAGGATGGTTGATATACTGCACAATATTTCTCGAAAGTCAAAGGGTTATGTGAGCTTCTTCTATGTCAGTTGACTACTACATAACTCACAACAATACAAAAACTACCAGAATAATTTATTGTTGTTTAATTTCTATCAGGACTTCATGACAATCTTCGACATGTTTGAGATAATTTGTTGGTTGACGTACTATACCACAGCTAGCGTAGTTCCTCATGTTGATGTTGGAAATTCTATAGTTGGGTAGCCAATTGTCATTGGAGATATGTGTAGTGTGTATACACTAACTGCTATTGGATGTGGTCATGGACATGGTCAACCATGCACACATTGTGAAAGGTCCAATCACCAACTTGATTTCTACTTTAAGAAGTACGGAAAGGAGGGTAGAAAATCAAATCCTATGGCTAATCTTGGAGTTGTCTCTAATACTCTATCTATTATTGCCACTGTCTTGTAGTATTTGACTTTTCACCCATGGTACCTTCTCTATACGATGGTGGAGTTACTTTGTCTCTTTATCAATACAAGGCTATTCAACATATCATAAAGAGCTCAACAACTTCTTCTTCCTCCTAGTTTTATGGTGTTACTCCCTCAGGTAGTGCACTTACTGTTCACAATCCCTCTTAGATTGTAGACTATTGTAACATCTCGGGCTTTCCTGTTTCCCCCGTCCGCGTGTTGGATGACTGGCCACTAATGCGTCCGGCCTGGGCGATGCGTTAGTGTCGCGACAGCGCTGCCCGTCGCGACAGTCATCCGTGTTGCGACCGCCTTGTGCGTCGCGTTCTTGTCGTGCCTGATCAACGGGTCGCGACAGGGTTCTACTTTTTGGTCGTCTGACGCCTGTCAGGGTGGCAGGCATGTCAGAGTGACATGTCAGGTTGTTGCGGTGTCCCTGGGGTCGTGTTCTGGTCGCAGTGTGGGTGGTCGTCACGTTAAGGTTGGTAACGCGATGCCCCGCCACGTCGCGTTCTGGGGGCCAAAGGCTAACGCCTTAGCCGGCGCCCCTTTCCCCCCCTTTGGCCTTTCTCCCTTCCCTCCTCCTCTCCGAGGTGGGGAAGGTTTTCCCTCTCCTCCTCCGGTGGTTGGAGCTTGGCGGAGCGGCGGCAGCTCATGCGGAGCGTGGAGCGGCGTCATGGAAGCGAGGAGGAGGCGGCCGTGGCGTCGTGAAGGCCCTTCGTGGGTTTGGTTCTTTGTTCTCCAGTAGGGATTTCTTGTGCTCTTTCCATTCCAGGCGATTGGGAGCCCTCATTTGTGAATGCATGCTTTAAAAGCTTTTCCCATGCCCCCCTCCCCGTAGTGGTGTGTTTTGTAGTGTGTGGAGGACCACGGGATGTAGCATGTTGTTGGTCTGCCTTCCAGCTGATGTTGTGACCGTAGGGCGCGTCGCGACATCAGAGGAGGCGTCACCTGGGTCAGGCGTGACCTTATCGCGACGTGATTGGCCATCGCGATAAGGTCGTGTCGCGACCTGGTTTCCCGTCGCGACAAGCTGGTTGTCGCGACATGCTGCCCTGTCACGATAAGGTTGCCGCGACCTGGTTTCCTGTCACGAAAGAGTATTGTCGTGACGCGCTTCCCCGACGTGACTTGGTTCTTGTCACCGTTGCCCTGTCCTTCGCGTTGTTAACACGACGGCCTAGTAGGGCGCGACAAGACCTGTGTTGCCTCGGGTGTTCCGTGGCATCTATTGGTGGGTCGGTGTGTGCCCTAGGGCAGGGTTGCCCTTAGGACCTTCTGGTAGGAAACGCGGCAGGTTGGCTTACTGCGTTCAATGACCGAAGGTGACATCTTCGTGGTCGTGTCCTAGCAGTGGCACTAGGAGTCTCGCATCTGTCTAATAATCGATTGTCTGACTGTCAATCGATTATTAGAAGAGCGATGGTTTCTGTTCTACCTAGTGGTGTTCCGGATTCTCGGGCCGTAACGTGTGTGCCAGCGTTGGCCGACAGGCCTTCTGGGGGTTTCCGGAAGGGATGCCGTGCGTGCCTGTGCCTGCTGGGCTTGTCTTGGTTACAAGCCCCTATGCCGGTTTCGGTGGTGGTTGCCCCGCCAGTTCTCTGTTCGCCCGATGCTAGGCACTTGAGGGCTTGTCCGCGAGACAAGTTGTTACTGTTACTTGGGACCCCCGGTCCCCGCGCGTCTGTGTTAGAGGGAGTTTCTCTGGGCGGCGGGGTTTGCTCGAGTCGCTGACTCTGGTAGCAGTAGGGGAAAATGGTGGGGACAGCGGCATGAGTCATTTGTAGAGCTCTCTTAGCTGGCCTGTGTCTCCGAGGTGGTTGAGGCGCTCTTCTGGTGCGGACCAGCTAGTCCTTCTCACTGCCTCGCTTTGCGTTGGTTCCGGAGCCGCGTAGGGAGGTCAAGTATGGGGCCGCAGCTCAGCCGGGCTGCGGTGGTTTGTGGTTGTGTTCTTTGCTGCGGCTCACTTGCCTCACTCTACCTAGGGAGGTTGTCGGCAGGAGTCGGTGGCTAGCATGCTAGAGGAGTGGACAGTGTGTCCTCCTCTTAGTAGCCAGTGGAGGTGGCTTGGTTGTTCTTGCTATGATGGAGTTTCTCACATTTGTTTCCTAGTGAGTCTCGTCGCCCAAGCCTGCACGGTGGTTGTAGCCTAGCCGTGTCTAGTGTCGTGGGCTTGGTTGGTTTGGCCTCGTGGGCCGTGTTTAGTGGCTTCCACTCGGCGTGTTCTTTCAGAGTACCTTGTGCAGGCACCTGACTACTGTTTCTATAACCCATTCCTTGGTGCCGTCCGTGGTGGCACCGGAGGGTGTAGTTCCCTGACCTCGTGGAGTGTTCGAGGTGCAGAGTGGTTCTGTTTGTGGGTCCTCGACCTTGTGGAGGTCTGAGGTAGCCGTGCCTGTGGTGAGATGTTCCTTCTCACATGGTTGCTCGGTGTCTCTCGTGGTGACACCTGGTTGTTCCTTCCTAACCTCGTGGAGGTCTGGGATGTTGGTGCTGGCGTCGTGAGACTCAGGTCTCATGTGGTTGCTCCAGTGTTCCGTGAGCTTCTTGTCACGGCGGGTGTGTGCCGATGTTTTGCTTCTGCATTGTGTTTGACTCCGCTGGTTCTGCGGGAGTCGTGTTTGGCCCGACCCTGGTTGTGGTCATGGTTTCTCTCTGTTCCACTGCTTTGTAATACTCTGCAGTAGGTGTTTCCAGCTTTTCTGCTTTCTAGAGTAGCTGCTTCCGCTTTGTTGGAGTTCCTGCTGCTCTGGCTGGTAAGGGACTGGTTATCCCTACTGAGCCTTGTTCGCGAGGCTCACCCCCCTACTCTCTTCAGGTAGGGACTCGCTGTCACAGGGGTTCGTTGCCAGACAGTCGTGGTGGCTGTTTGTTGCGTCGTGTGTTGCCAACAGTGTGAGTTGTGAGCGTGAGTGCTCTTGTACCGTGAGTTGAGAGTGGCCTTTTTGCAAGTCCTCGGGGTATGCCCCTTAAGGACTGCACCTTTCTTTCTGTACCTGTACTTTTATTTGGGACATGTTGTACATAATTTCTTTATTAAATGTATGAACTTTCTTGTTATAGTTATTTGAATCCATTGCTTATCTCACTGGACTAAATTCTAACCCTTCCAGGTCTTTGGATCCGTGGGTGGTGGCGTGACCTTCGGGGTCCCTGGCGGGGGTCTGGGAGGTGGGGTCGTTACAGTGGTATCAAAGCTCAGGGGTCCAACGAGATTTGTAATGAGTTAATAACTATGGTTGTCCCAAAGAAAGGTACTAGTACACTGCTGGCCCATCCGTGTAGAGTGCTGTTAGGTGAGCATTTGGTTCTTTGTTGCAGGTGGCTAGCTTTCCCGTAGGGTCGAGTGTGAGCCGCTGGAAAGTGTTACTACTGTTGCTGGGTGCGCGTGCTGCGAGCGTGGTTGTTGGTTCGCTCGTGCTGCAGTTGGTTTCGTCTTCGGCCTGCGCGTCTGTGTGGGTGTGTCGCGAAGGCTGAGAGAGCCTACGTGTGGTGTGGCCTTCACCGGTGCAGGGTTGTGGTCTGCGGAACCGGTCGAAGGTGTCCTTGCCTTGTTGGCAGTCCCCTTGTTGTTGGGGTGTGCCCTTGTTGGATGTGTGTTTGGTCTTGTGTGTTCTTGTGCGCCGTTGGGCGCTGTGCTCTGCTCAGTCGGCGTCTTTGCTCGAGCTAAGCAGATGCTTTGTGTGCTGTGTTGCACCGCTAGTTGAGCACTACGACACTTGTCTGTGGTTGTTGTCGACCTGGTGCTGAATGGTTGTGAACTATGGTGAGGTGCTCTCGGAGTCCTTCTCTGCTCGTTCTGGCGGAAGTGAGGTTTCCCCAGAACTGTGTGGTGCTCGTTTCTGGTTGTTGTTGTATTGCCCTCTGGGTTGAGGTGCATCACTTGGTTGCTTGTGTTCTGGTGATGTTTCCCAGAACTGTTTGTTGTTGTCCTAGTGAGGGTTTCTTTCCCTCTGGAACTGCTTCTGTGCTCATTGAGGTCTTCCGCTGTGTTACCTCTTGGGTGAGGTCTTGGTTGTCTGGTTGGTTGCCGTTGCGTTTCCCTCTGGGTTGAGGTGCATCGCTTGGCTGCTTGAGTTCTGGTGAGGTTTTCCAGAACTGTTGGCTGCTGTCCAGGTGAAGGTTGCTCTCAGGACTGTTCCGGGCTCGTTTTCGCCGGGTGTTGTGCTGCCTCAGGGTTGAGATATGCTGCTGTTGTTTTGGATGGTGCATTCTGGCGGGTTTTCCCAGAACAGCGCCTTGGTGGTTCTGGTGGAGGTTCTCCCAGGACCAGTTTGTGTTGGTTCCGCTGGCTGCTATGTTTCCTCTGTTGGCCATGTGTTTTGGCCGTTTGCTTGGGCTGCGTTCTGGTGATATTTTTCCCAGAACTGCTCTTGGCGCTTTGGGTGGAGGTCCTCCCCAAGGCTGCCTTGTGTTGTTTTGGTTGTCACTGCTCTCACTCTATGGAGATGAGCTGTCGTTTGTTGCCAGTTGGACTATCTGTGTTACAGTCTGTTTTGGCGTTGTCGGTCTAGGTGCTGTGCCTTTGACCGTGTGTCTGGCCGTTGTGCTCGCCAAGTTGTCGTCCTGTTCATTTTTTTTTTTGGTTTCTCGACTGCGCTAGGGAGACTCATTGTGGATGTCTCCTTCCTCTGCTTTCTGTTGGTTGCTCGGGGTGATGATTCTCCACTATGGTGTTGTGTCGCCAGGGTGCGCGTCGTTGCGACCTTCTGGTGGAGTCATCTTCCCTTGAGTTGTTTTTGGGTCGAGCTGGTTGCTCCTCTTGTTCCATCATTTTCTTGTGGCACCTTGGGTCGGTGGACCTATTCGTGCCGTTTGTCGTTGTGTTTGTTCTTGATGCCTGCCTGGTCAATTTTGGGCATTGGGTCCCTCTTGGTTTAGCGCGAAGTAGTATCGTTTCTTGTTGGGTTGTAGGCGTGAGCGTTGCTCTACTGTGCACCGGTTTTCTTTGGTTGGTTGTGTTGCACTAGCACTTTGCTGTATTATGCAACTTCTGGGCTGGACTGTTGCGTGCAGTCTGCTTCTCAGTCTCTGGTCAAGGTGGAGGACCTTGACCCTATGTGTGGCCCTGTGTTTGGCCAGTTTGTTGTGTACTGTTGTTTTCTTTTTTGGGGGCAGAAGAGGCCTGTTGCGTGCCTTCTTCCTCTGCTTTCCGTGGGTTGCTCGCGATGGTGGTGCTCTACCATGGCATTTGGTGCCGTGGTGTGCACCATGGCGACCTTTGTGGCGAAGGTCCCTCCCTTTGAGCTGTTTTGAGACTGAGCTGGTTGCTCCCCTCGTGGGCTTTGGGTTCCTTGTGGCACGATGGGTCGTGGTGTACCTATTCTGCCGTCCTTTGCTGTGCTAGTTTCTTGTTGCCTGACTGGACGCTATAGGGCAAGGTGCCCTATGTTTCTTGTAAGGCAGCACCAGTTTTCTTCTAGTTGGCTTGCTTGTGCAGGCATGGTTCCGATGTGTGTTTTGTTTGTGCCTCGGCTGTGCTTTGGAGGCACTTGTCGCTGTTGGGCGTGTGGCCCTCTCTACTTGTGGTGGTAAGAGCGGTGCCTTGTGTTTGTGTGCTTCTGAAGCTGTTGGCTTTCCTCGTGTTTCTCTTGTGGGTCTCTGGTGGAGAGTCCCCCTCAGTTGGCCTGTGTTGTTTCGGCCGCTGGTGCAACTATGTTGCATCTTGCCTGATTTTTGGGTGCTTGTGGTGGCACCCTGTGCTCGTGATCAAGTGGTTTGTGTTGTCCCATCTGGAGCCTTGGTACATTGTGTTGTACCTTGGGTGGCTCCTAGTGTTTGTGTTAGCACTGTATGTTGTGCTATTTTCCTGATCGTGAGCTTCATGTGGCGCTTCGCGAGTTGCTCGGTGTTCGAGGTGTTGAGCTTTCTGCCTCTGGGACACTTTGTGCTGGCCGATGCCTTGTGGCTGTACCATTACCACTGTGGGGTGGCTACTTTGCCTTGTCTAGGTAGCCCTATCGATGGTACGCCAGGGTTTGGTCATGGCCTGTGTCCGAGTTTTCTCTCTCTCTCTTGGAAGCAAATGTGTCCTGTTGGGGTACCCTACTTTGGTATGGGTCCCTTTGAGGTCGATGTGCTGCTTTCAACCTCTGCGTTTGTTTTCGTTGCCCGTGTGGCTTGCCGACGTCTTGGGATGCTTGGCTTTGCCAATCTCAGACGTCTTCCTTAGTTTTGTCTCTACGTGTGTGCTTGTGGAGCATGTGGTTTAGCTTTCTGTGGCTCCACAGTTGTTGTGTGTCCTTGTCGAACCACGAGGATGATTTGGGTGAGATTGAGTGGTGTCAGTGGACATTGTCCTACGTGCAGTGGTGCTCTCCACGTGCATGTTATCGCTTGGTTTTGGGTCACCCCTAAGAAGCTCTTGTTTGGCCTTACCGTAGGTGCTAGCTGTCGCTAGTTGTGCGAAGCCATCCAGCGGAGTCTTGCGGATGACCTCTTGGCGTTTTCCTCGGTTGTCGTCAGTAGTTGGGACCTCTGTCTAGTCGCTGGTGACAGAGTGAGTTACTGACTGGTTGTTCTTAACAATGTGGTCTGTTGAGGGTTCAGTCGCGTGGTTTCTGACTGGCAGTTCAGTGTTTCTGGTCGGTTTCATGCGCGCCGCGCCTGTGGAGTTGTCGACATTCGATTGTGTGCTCTGCGCCGGTTGGTGTGCGCTCTGTGAGCTGTCGGATGTCTGGTTAGGCACTCCCTTTGTGGCAGGGTCGTGGTGGTGACCACCGAGAAGTCGTGGTACGACTTAGTGGTCCTCTGGCACCTGTTGTTTTCTCCGACTGGGTTTCGCCCTTAATTTCGAGGACGAAATTATTTTTTTTTTGATGTATTGTAACATCTCGGGCTTTCCGGTTTCCCCCGTCCACGTGTTGGATGATTGGCCACTAACGCGTCCGGCCTGGGCGACACGTTAGTGTCGCAACGGCGCTGCCCATCGCGACAGTCATCCGTGTTGCGACCGCCTTATGCGTCGCGTTCTTGTCGCGCCCGGTCAATGAGTCACGACAGGGTTCTGCTTTTTGGTCGTCTGACGCCTGTCAAGGTGGCAAGCATGTCAGAGCGACCTGTCAGGTTGTCGCGGCGTCCCTGGGGGACATGTTCTGGTCACGGTGTGGGCGGCCGTCGCGTTAAGGTTGGTAACGCGATGCCCCGTCGCGTTCTGGGGGCGGAAGGCTAAAAGCCTTGGCCGACGCCCCTTTCCCCCCTTTGGCCTTTCTCCCTTCCCTCCTCCTCTTCGAGGTGGGGAAGGTTTTCCTTCTCCTCCTCCGGCGGTTGGAGCTTGGCGGAGCGGCGACAGCTCATGCGGAGAGTGGAACGGAGTCGTGGAAGTGAGGAGGAGGTGGCCGTGGCGTCGTGAAGGCCCTTTGTGGGTTTGGTTCTTCGTTCTCCAGTAAGGATTTCTTGTGCTCTTTCCATTCCGGGCGATTGGGAGCCCTCATTTGTGAATGCATGCTTTAAAAGCTTTTCTCATGCTCCCCTCCCCGTAGTGGTGTGTTTTGTAGTGTGTGGGGGACCACGGGATGTAGCATCCTGTTGGTCTACCTTCCAGCTGATGTCGCGACCACAGGGTGCGTCGTGACATCAGAGGAGGCGTCGCCCCGATCGGACGCGACCTTATCGTGGCGCGGTTGGCCGTCGCGATAAGGTCGTGTCGCGACCTAGTTTCCCGTCGCGACAAGCTAGTTGTCGCGACGCACTGCCCTGTCATGACAAGGTTGTCGCGACCTGGTTTCCTATCGTGACAAGACTATTGTCGCGACGTGCTTCCCCGACGCGACTTGGTTCTTGTCGCGGTTGCGCTGTCCGTCGCGTTGTTAACGCGACGACCTAGTAGGGTGCGACAAGACCTATGTTTCCTTGGGTGTTCCGTGGCCTCTGTTGGCGTGTCGGCGTGTGCCCCAGGGTAGGGTTGCCCTTAGGACCCTCTGGTAGGGAACGCGGCAGGTTGGCTCGCTGTGTTCAATGACCGAAGGTGACATCTTCGTGGCCGTATCCTAGCAGTGGCGCTAGGAGGCTCACGTCTATCTAATAATCGATTGTCTGACTGTCAATTGATTATTAGAAGAGCGATGGTTTCTGTTCTGCCTGGTGGTGTTCTGATTTCTCGGGCCATGCCGTGTGTGCCGGCATTGGCCGACAGCCCTTCTGGGGGTTTCCGGAAGGGGTGCCGTGCATGCCTGTGCCTGCTGGGCTTGTCTTGGTTACAAGCCAGTTGTGCCGGTTTCTGTGGTAGTTGCCCCGCCAGTTCTCTGTTCGCTCGGTGCTAGGAACTTGAGGGCTTGTCCACGAGACAGGTTGTTACCGTTACCTGGGACCCCCGGTCCCCGCGCGTCTATGTCAGAGGGAGTTTCTCCGGGCGGCGGGGTTTGCTCGAGTCGCTGACTCTGGTAGTAGTAGGGGAAAACAGTGCGGACAGCGGCGTGAGTCATTTGTAGAGCTTTCTTAGCTGATCTGTGTCTCCGAGGTGGTTGAGGTGCTCTTCCTGTGCAGACCAGCTAGTCCTTCTCACTGCCTCGCTCTGCGTTGGTTCCGGAGCCACGTAGGGAGGTCAGGCATGGCGTCGCAGCTCGGCTGGGCTGCGGTGGTTTGTGGTTGTGTTCTTTGTTGTGGCTCACTTGCCTCACTCTACCTAGGGAGGTTGTAGGTAGGAGTCGGCGGCTAGCGTGCTAGAGGAGTGGACAGTGTGTCCTCCTCTTAGTAGCTGGTGGCGGTGGCTTGGTTGTTCTTTCTTTGACAGAGTTTCTCATGTTTGTTTCCTAGTGAGTCTCGTCGCCCAAGCCTACACGGTGGTTGTAGCCTAGCCGTGTCTAGTGCCGTGGGCTTGGTTGGTTTGGCCTCATGGGCCGTGTTTAGTGGCTTCCGCTCAGCGTGTTCTTTCGGGGTACCTTGTGCAAGCATCCGACTGCTGTTTCTATAACCCGTTCCTTGTGCCGTCCGTGGTGGCACCGGAGGGTGTAGTTCCCTAACCTCGTGGAGTGTCCGAGGTGCAGTGTGGTTCTATTTGTGGGCCCTCGACCTTGTGGAGGTCTGAGGTAGTCGTGCTGTGGTGAGACGTTCCTTCTCACGTGGTTGCTTGGTGTCTCTCGTGGTGACACCTGGTTGTTACTTCCCAACCTCGTGGAAGTCTGGGATGTTGGTGCTGGTATTGTGAGACTCGGGTCTCACGTGGTTGGTCCGGTGTTCTGTGAGCTTCTTGTCTCGGAGGGTGTGTGCCGAGGGTTTGCTTCCGCATTGTGTCTGACTCCGCTGGTTCTGCGGGAGTCATGTTTGACCCGACCCTGGTTGTGGTCGTGGTTTCTCTCTATTCCGCTGCTTTGTAGTACTCTACAGTAGGTGTTTCCCGCTTTTTTGCTTTCTAGAGTAGCTGCTTCCGCTTTGTTGGAGTTCCTGCTGCTCTGGCTGGTAAGGGACTGGTTATCCCTACTAAGCCTTGTTCGTGAGGTTCACCCCCCCTACTCTCTTCTGGTAGGGACTCGCTGTCGCAGGGGTTCGTTGCCGGACAGTCGTGGTGGCGGTTTATTGCGTCGTGCGTTGCCAACAGTGTGAGTTGTGAGCGTGAGTGCTCTTGTATTGTGAGTTGAGAGTGGCCTTTTTGCAAGTCCTCGGGGTATGCCCTTTAAGGACTGCACCTTTCTTTTTGTACCTGTACTTTTATTTGGGACATGTTGTACATAATTTCTTTATTAAATGTACGAACTTTCTTATCATAGTTATTTGAATTCATTGCTTATCTCACTGGACTAAATTCTAACCCTTCCGGGTCTTCAGATCCGTGGGTGGCGGCGCGACCTTCGGGTCCCTGGCGGAGATTTGGGAGGTCAGGTTGTTACACTATGGAGCCTCTTGTCATATGACAAGTGACAACTCACTTTTCTCCTCACTTATCTCTCTAGTACGTTCTCATGCAGGAGTTGTTATAGTAGATGGTTGTCACTTATTAGTTGCATGCAAAGACATGGTTTTCTCATCTAATGTAACCTTGAATGATGTTCTTTATATTCCCAAGTTCCCTATCTGTAACGACCCGAGAACCCGACCCTCGGCCCACGCCGAGGACCCGATTTTCGCGGTTGCCGCCCACAGATCCGGAGACCCAGAAGGGCTATAATATGAGTCCAACAGAATATGTAAAGGATGTAAATCAACTACTATCTAGGAGCACACACGCGGAAGCAGAAAAGAGAGCGAGACCGTTGCGTATCGCTCTAGGTGCAGTCCCAACACACAACTAGTACAAGTAAAAGATAGGAGGATAACAAGTCCCTTGGGGGCATACTCCGAGGGTGACGTACACTAGGAGGGGGAACCACTGCTAGCTACGGGGGCCACTACTACCGCCCCGTCTCCTCCGCCCGGCGCACGCCCTGCCACTGCTGAGAAGTCTCACCTAAAAAGAAGGGATGAGCTTCACAACAGAAGCTTATATCACTACAAGAAAAATCAGAAATAGAGACCGAAATATTCGGTCTCTATTCGGTCCCTAAACATCTCAGAGACCGAATAGGGACCGAATAATGACCGAATATGTCGGTCAAAAAATTCTGGTCACAAATCTGTGACCGACTAAATTCGGTCACTAAATAGGGACCGAATAGGGACTGAATAAGATCGGTCCCTATTTAGGGACCGAATTTATCAGTCCTAGTTCGGTCCCTAAAATAGGACCAATTTATTCGGTCCCAAATAGGGACCGAATTTATCAGTCCTAATTCGGTCCCTAAAATAGGGACCGAATAGGGACCGATTTATTTCGGTCCCTAAATAGGGACCGAATTTATCAGTCCTAGTTCGGTCCCTAAAATAGGGACCGAATAGGGACCGATTTATGCAGTCCCCATTCGGTCCCTAAAATAGGGACCGAATAAATTTGGTCCCTATTTAGGGACCGAATTTATCAGTCCTAATTCGGTCCCTAAAATAGGGACTGAATAGACCGAATAAATTCGGTCCCTATTTAGGGACCGAAATAATCAGTCCTATTTCAGTCCCTATTTTAGGGACCGAATTAGGACTGATAATTCGGTCCCTATTTAGACCGAATAGGGACCGAATTATTTGGTCCCTAATCGGTCTCTATTTTTTAAATATTTTTTTTTAAAATATATATATTTTTAGGAAAATAATCTGCTTAAATAAATAAATAATATCCACAACAATAATAATTGTCCACCATAAAAATATCTACAACACAAAAATAATAAAAATATCCACAACAAAACAATAATAAAATGTCGACAACATCAACAATAATAAAAATATCCACAACACAACAATAATAAAATGTCTACAACATCAGAATAATAAATGTCCACAATAACAATAAAAATATCCAACATCACAATAATATAATGCCAACAACAATAATAAAAATGTCTACAACATAATAATAATGAAATGAAAATCATGATGCCTCGTCTTCGTCTTCGTCTTCATCCTCGTGTCCTCCCACTCCACCCGATGAAGGAACCTACAATATATATATAACAATAATAAGTTAAAATTAAATACTATTATAAGCAATAACTTATTTTAGAAGTATAAATTAAATAAAACTATAAGCAATGAAGGTCAATTAGATGAGTATTTCTAATTTTGGACCCTGAAACCGAAGTTCTTCATTTTTTAACTAAACTAACTTGGTTAAGACGACTTGGCGCGTTGCGGTCAAACCGGGAGTCCGAATTGAACTATGTCAGTTTCCACAAGTCACACTCATCGGCCCGACCGTGCTGGAACAAACCGGAGGCCAATCGGAAGAGTATTTCTAATTTTGGTCCCTCAAACCGAAGTTTTTCATTTTTTAACTAAACTAACATGGTTAAGACGACTTGGAGCGTCGCAGTCAAACCGGGAGTCCGAATTGAACTCCGTTAGTTTCCACAAGTCACACTCATCGACCCGACCGTGCTGGAACAAACCGGAGGCCAATCGGAAGAGTATTTCTAACATTGGACCCTCAAACCGAAGTTTTTCATTTTTAACTAAACTAACTTGGTTAAGACGACTTAGAGCGTCGAGGTCAAATCGGGAGTCCGAATTGAACTCGTCAGTTTCCACAAGTCACACTCATCGGCCCGACCGTGCTGGAACAAACCGGAGGCCAATCGGATGAGTATTTCTAATTTTGGTCCCTCAAATCGAAGTTTTTCATTTTTTAACTAAACTAACTTGGTTAAGACGACTTAGAGCGTCGAGGTCAAACCGGGAGTCCGATTTGAACTCCGTCAGTTTCCACAAGTCACACTCATCGGCCCGACCGTGCTGGAACAAACTGGAGGCCAATCGGATGAGTATTTCTAATTTTGGTCCCTCAAATCGAAGTTTTTCATTTTTTAACTAAACTAACTTGGTTAAGACGACTTGAGCGTCGAGGTCAAACCGGGAGTCCGATTTGAACTCCGTCAGTTTCCACAAGTCACACTCATCGGCCCGACCGTGCTGGAACAAACCGGAGGCCAATCGGATGAGTATTTCTAATTTTGGTCCCTCAAACCGAAGTTTTTCATTTTTTAACTAAACTAACTTGGTTAAGACGACTTGGAGCGTCGAGGTCAAACCGGAGTCCGAATTGAACTCCGTCAGTTTCCACAAGTCACACTCATCGGCCCAACCGTGCTGGAACAAACCGGAGGCCAATCGGATGAGTATACTAATTTTGACCCTCAAACCGAAGTTTTTCATTTTTTAACTAAACTAACTTGGTTAAGACGACTTGGAGCGTCGAGGTCAAACCGGGAGTCCGATTTGAACTCCGTCAGTTTCCACAAGTCACACTCATCGGCCGACCGTCCTGGAACAAACCGGAGGCCAATCGGATGAGTATTTCTAATTTTGGTCCGTCAAATCGAAGTTTTCATTTTTTAACTAAACTAACTTGGTTAAGACGACTTGGAGCGTCGAGGTCAAACCGGGAGTCCGAATTGAACTCCGTCAGTTTCCACAAGTCACACTCATCGGCCCGACCGTGCTGGAACAAACCGGAGGCCAATCGGATGAGTATTTCTAATTTGGTCCCTCAAACGAAGTTTTTTATTTTTTAACTAAACTAACTTGGTTAAGACGACTTGGAGCGTCGAGGTCAAACCGGGAGTCCGATTTGAACTCCGTCAGTTTCCACAAGTCACACTCATCGGCCCGACCGTGCTGGAACAAACGGAGGCCAATCGGATGAGTATTTCTAATTTTGGTCCCTCAAACCGAAGTTTTTCATTTTTAACTAACTAACTTGGTTAAGACGACTTGGAGCGTCGAGGTCAACCGGGAGTCCGATTTGAACTCCGTCAGTTTCCACAAGTCACACTCATCGGCCCGACCGTGCTGGAACAAACCGGAGGCCAATCGGATGAGTATTTCTAATTTTGGTCCCTCAAATCGAAGTTTTTCATTTTTAACTAAACTAACTTGTTAAGACGACTTGGAGCGTCGAGGTCAAACCGGGAGTCCGAATTGAACTCCGTCAGTTTCCACAAGTCACACTCATCGGCCCGACCGTGCTGGAACAAACCGGAGGCCAATCGGATGAGTATTTCTAATTTTGGTCCCTCAAACGAAGTTTTTCATTTTTTAACTAAACTAACTTGTTAAGACGACTTGGAGCGTCGAGGTCAAACCGGGAGTCCGAATTGAACTCCGTCAGTTTCCACAAGTCACACTCATCGGCCCGACCGTGCTGGAACAAATCGGAGGCCAATCGGATGAGTCTTTATAATTTTGGTCCCTCAAACCGAAGTTTTTCATTTTTTAACTAAACTAACATGGTTAAGACGACTTGGAGCGTCGCAGGTCAAACCGGGAGTCCGAATTGAACTCCGTCAGTTTCCACAAGTCACACTCATCGACCCGACCGTGCTGGAACAAACCGGAGGCCAATCGGAAGAGTATTTCTAATTGGACCCTCAAACCGAAGTTTTTCATTTTTTAACTAAACTAACTTGGTTAAGACGACTTAGAGCGTCGAGGTCAAATCGGGAGTCCGAATTGAACTCCGTCAGTTTCCACAAGTCACACTCATCGGCCCGACCGTGCTGGAACAAACCGGAGGCCAATCGGATGAGTATTTCTAATTTTGGTCCCTCAAACCGAAGTTTTTCATTTTTTAACTAAACTAACTTGGTTAAGACGACTTAGAGCGTCGAGGTCAAACGGGAGTCCGAATTGAACTCCGTCAGTTTCCACAAGTCACACTCATCGACCCGACCGTACTGGAACAAACCGGAGGCCAATCGGATGAGTATTTCTAATTTGGTCCCTCAAATCAAGTTTTTTCAATTTTTAACTAAACTAACTTGTTAAGATGACTTGGACCGTCGAGGTCAAACCGAGAGTCCGAATTGAACTCCGTCAGTTTCGACAAGTCACACTCATCGACCCGACCGTGCTGGAACAAACCGAGGCCAATCGGATGAGTATTTCTAATTTTGGTCCCTCAAATCGAAGTTTTTCATTTTTTACTAACTACTAACTTGGTTAAGACGACTTGGAGCGTCGAGGTCAAACCGGGAGTCTGAATTGAACTCCGTCAGTTTCCACAAGTCACACTCATCGGCCCGACCGTGCTGGAACAAACCGGAGGCAAATCGGATGAGTATTTCTAATTTTGCTCCCTCAAACCGAAGTTTTTCATTTTTTAACTAAACTAACTTGGTTAAGACGACTTGGAGCGTCGAGGTCAAACCGGGAGTCCGATTGAACTCCGTCAGTTTCAACAAGTCACACTCATCGGCCCGACCGTGCTGGAACAAACTGGAGGCCAATCGGATGAGTATTTCTAATTTTGGTCCCTCAAACCGAAGTTTTTCATTTTTTTTAACTAAACTAACTTGGTTAAGACAACTTGGAGCGTCGAGGTCAAACCGGGAGTCCGAATTGACTCCGTCAGTTTCCACAAGTCACACTCATCGGCCCGACCGTGCTGGAACAAACCAGAGCCAATCGGATGAGTATTTTAATTTTGGTCCCTGAAACCGAAGTTTTTCATTTTTTAACTAAACTAACTTGGTTAAGACGACTTGGAGCGTCGAGGTCAAACGGGAGTCCGAATTGAACTCCGTCAGTTTCCACAAGTCACACTCATCGGCCAGACGTGCTGGAACAAACCGGAGCCAATCGGAAGAGTATTTCTAACATTGGACCCTCAAACCGAAGTTTTTCATTTTTTAACTAAACTAACTTGGTTAAGACGACTTAGAGCGTCGAGGTCAAATCGGGAGTCCGAATTGAACTCCGTCAGTTTCCACAAGTCACACTCATCGGCCCGACCGTGCTGGAACAAACCGGAGGCCAATCGGATGAGTATTTCTAATTTTGGTCCCTCAAACCGAAGTTTTTCATTTTTTAACTAAACTAACTTGGTTAAGACGACTTAGAGTGTCGAGGTCAAATCGGGAGTCCGAATTGAACTCCGTCAGTTTCCACAAGTCACACTCATCGACCCGACCGTGCTGGAACAAACCGGAGGCCAATCGGATGAGTATTTCTAACTTGGGTCCCTCAAATCAAAGTTTTTCAATTTTTAACTAAACTAACTTGGTTAAGATGACTTGGACCGTCGAGGTCAAACCGAGAGTCCGAATTGAACTCCGTCAGTTTCGACAAGTCACACTCATCGACCCGACCGTGCTGGAACAAACCGAAGGCCAATCGGATGAGTATTTCTAATTTTGGTCCTCAAATCGAAGTTTTTCATTTTTAACTAAACTAACTGGGTAAGACGACTTGGAGCGTCGAGGTCAAACGGGAGTCTGAATTGAACTCCGTCAGTTTCCACAAGTCACACTCATCGGCACGACCGTGCTGGAACAAACCGGAGGCCAATCGGATGAGTATTCTAATTTTGCTCCCTCAAACCAAAGTTTTTCATTTTTTAACTAAACTAACTTGGTTAAGACGACTTGGAGCGTCGAGGTCAAACCGGGAGTCCGATTTGAACTCCGTCAGTTTCAACAAGTCACACTCGTCGGCCCGACGTGCTGGAACAAACTGGAGGCCAATCGGATGAGTATTTCTAATTTTGGTCCCTCAAATCGAAGTTTTTCATTTTTTAACTAACTAACTTGGCTAAGACAATTGGAGCGTCGAGGTCAAACCGGGAGTCCGAATTGAACTCCGTCAGTTTCCACAAGTCACACTCATTGGCCCGACCGTAATGGAACAAACCAGAGGCCAATCGGATGAGTATTTCTAATTTTGGTCCCTGAAACCGAAGGTTTCATTTTTAACTAACTAACTTGGTTAAGACGACTTGGAGCGTCGAGGTCAACCGGGAGTCCGAATTGAACTCCGTCAGTTTCCACAAGTCACACTCATCGGCCAGACCGTGCTCGAACAAACCGGAGCCAATCGGATGAGTATTTCTAATTTTGGTCCCTCAAATCAAAGTTTTTCATTTTTTAACTAAACTAACTTGGTTAAGACGACTTGGAGCGTCGAGGTCAAACGGGAGTCGATTTGAACTCCGTCAGTTTCCACAAGTCACACTCATCGGCCCGACCGTGCTGGAACAAACCGGAGGCCATCGGATGAGTATTTCTAATTTTGGTCCCTCAAACCGAAGTTTTGCATTTATTAACTAAACTAACTTGGTTAAGACGACTTAGCGTCGAGGTCAAACCGGGAGTTCCGAATTGAACTCCGTCAGTTTCACAAGTCACCTCATCGGCCCGACCGTGCTGGAACAAACCGGAGGCCAATCGGATGAGTATTTCTAATTTTGGTCCCTCAAACCGAAGTTTTTCATTTTTAACTAAACTAAATGGTTAAGACGACTTGGAGCGTCGCAGTCAAAC
>JACBKR010004687.1:0-22425 GCA_014218235.1 Colocasia esculenta | reverse complement strand
ATTTTATGTTCTCTATGAAGATATGGTGCGTGGAGGAAGATCTGGTAGCAGTTCTAGGAGGGCATTCGTGGGAGGGCTTTGTTCCCCGCATCTGGTATGTATATTTTTCTAATAACGTCATCAGCTGTGTATTTTTCTGTATATTATTTATTGTACTTGTGTAGTGTTAATGCATTAAAATTGTTACAGTTTTTGCTTCTCCTTCGAGTGAGCGGACACCTCCTCTACCTAGCGGACTAGGTTGTTATATTTCAATTTTAAGTATTTTTTTAGTCATTATTTACACATTTATTAATGTATTAGAATTGTTACAGTTGCTGGTCCTTCTTCTGCATCTCCTAGCGTGCCTGCAGTATGTATATTTCATTTCCAAGTATTTTTGTAGTAATTATTTATATATATATTAATGTTATTAGAATTGCTACAGTTTCTAGTTCTTCTGCTCCTACCGTGCCTGCAGGTATGTATATTTACAAATGTACTTTTATTGTGCATTCTTCCTCATTACTTATGCGTTCTATTCTAGTTACAGCTGTTGGTGCATCCTCCGAGTCTCCTCCTGTAGTAGCTGGTATGTATATGTAAAAGTATATTTAATGTATGCATTAATTCTGATGCCATTAAAATGTCACATGCTCAGGTCACTCTACACATTCCCAGATGCCCCAGTAGATTTGTATATTTAACTGTTAGGGTATTCTGTAGTCATTATTTAGTATTTTTGTACATTACCATGTTGTTCATCATTATTTTCCAGGTTCGGTGCCAGAGGATGCTGGTAGTCTGCAGGAGGGCAGAGGTAGTTTTTATGAGAGCACTCTGCGGGAGGTTTGGATTAATGGGTACGTAATCAACAAGTATGTATTTCTTATGGGCAATGAAGTGAATTTAGTTCAGAAATTGACATTATGCAGTTACATCATTGCAGTGATAAAATAGAGCCCACTCAAGCATCTCAATTCATCACAGAACGTTACAAGCACATTTTCCTGGGCCAATTCATAGATTCAATGATTTTCGATGGAGGTCCAGGAGCACTTGTATCAGATGTTCATGGTATGTAAATTTCGTATTGTAATTTAATTCTTATCGTATTCATACATGCAGTTCACTAACTCTTATATATATAGAGCCAGCATCGATTCACGGTCGTACGGACGAGCGCGGTCTCGATTTGTATGGACGATGACCGCAAGATCAAATTTCAAGCATTGATTATAACGCAGAAAAATTGCAGAGAAATATTCTCAGAGTGCAGACCCGACTCTTTGCAGGGAGCGGGCCCCAGTTGGATGAGGGGAGAATATTGGGAACTCTTTGCAACATCTGGGCTGGGCAAGAGAGATGGCAACAAACCCCTCAATAATGAAAGTTAATCGGGCTGCGAATCCAAAGCAAACATGCATACTGGTGGTCTGTCTCTTTTGCGACCCATCAGTCCAATTGGTAGTAATTTGTCCATTTCTGGTCTCTTTTATTTATAAGGTACTCATTATGTCATGTTTTTTCTGTGAAATAGGAGAAGGAGCTAAAAGGCAGCCGACATTTTCCGAGGTGTTCGATAGAACACACAAGAAAAAAGGAACGATGCATACATTAGCGATAGAGCCCGAGTGGTTGCAGTAAGTATTTAGAAGATATTCACTATTTAATTTTTCACATTAATATGAATATTACTATTGTTTTTTCTGGTTTCTTGCAGGAGTCATACAACCAACAAATGACAGAGAAGTACGTCGGGGAGGACGAGCCGCCGCCGTTAGATCCTGAGGTATGGGTTGCGGCATCTGGGGCCCCAAAGAAAGGCCATGTGTATGGTTTGGGCACAGCATCGACACGAGGCGGGTGTTATCTGGAGGATCCAGCTCAGGGTCACAGACCAGTGCATTCTACGCAGGAGTTGGTACTCCAGGTACTTCTCCAGGACAGCTGATGGGTTCATTGTTGACAGTAGGATATCGGGCTTAGAGTCTCGTCTGACGGATTCGATGGAGACTCGTCTAGCCCAGATGCAGAATGCAGGTGACCGATGCACTACAGGCCCAGCTCTCCCAGTCCCTCTCCCAGGTTATCTCCAGCCTCTCCCAGATCAACATTACTCCTCCACAGGCAGCACCTCCTCCACAGGCAGCACCATCGACATCAGCAGACGCCCCTCACGTGAGTAAATTTATTTTATTTCAGAGGTTTAATTTTAACAGTTAACTTAGTTTAACTTTAATTTGGGTTGAACGACACACAATTTCTTGTTAAGCGAGTTAGGTTAGTTAAAAAGGGGAACTTAGTAGGTTTGGGGGTTCAAAATTAGAAATACTCATCCAATTGGCCTCCGAGTTCCAGCACGGTCGGGCGATGAGTGTGACTTGTGGAAATTGACGGAGTTCAAACGGACTCCCGGTTTGACCTCGACGTCCAAGTCGTCTTAACCCAGTTAGTTTAGTTAAAAAATGAAAAACTTCGATTTGAGGGAGCAAAATTAGAAATACTCATCCGATTGGCCTCCGGTTTTTTCCAGCACGGTCGGGTCGATGAGTGTGACTTGTGGACTGAGGAGTTAATTCGAACTCCCGGTTTGACCTCGACAGTCCAAGTCATCTTAACCCAGTAGTTTAGTTAAAAAATGAAAACTTCGGATTTGAGGGACCAAAATTAGAAATACTCATCCGATGGGCCTCCGGTTTGTTCCAGCACGGTCGGGTCGATGAGTGTGACTTGTGGAAACTGACGGAGTTCAATTCGACTCCCGATTGACCTCGACGCTCTAAGTCGTCTTAACCAAGTTAGTTTAGTAAAAAATGAAAAACTTCGGTTTGAGGGCCCAATGTTAGAAATACTCTTCCGATTGGCCTCCGTTTGTTCCAGCACGGTCGGGTCGATGAGTGTGACTTGTGGAACTGACGGAGTTCAATTCGGACTCCCGGTTTGACTGCGACGCTCCAAGTCTTTAACCATGGTTAGTTAGTTAAAAATGAAAACTTCGGTTTGAGGGACCAAAATTAGAAATACTCTTCCGATTGGCCTCCGATTTGTTCCAGCACGGTCGGCCGATGAGTGTGACTTGTGGAACTGACGGAGTTCAATTCGGACTCCCGGTTTGACCTCGACGCGCCAAGTCGTCTTAACCAAGTTAGTTTAGTTAAAAATGAAAAACTTCGATTTGAGGGACCAAAATTAGAAATACTCATCCGATTGGCCTCCGGTTTGTCCAGCACGGTCGGGCTGATGAGTGTGACTTGTGGAAACTGACGGAGTTCAAATCGGACTCCAGGTTAGACCGACGCTCCAAGTCGTCTTAACCAAGTTAGTTTAGTTAAAAATGAAAACTTCGTTTGAGGGACCAAAATTAGAAATACTCTTCCGATTGGCCTCCGGTTTGTTCCAGCACGGTCGGGCCGATGAGTGTGACTTGTGGAAACTGACGGAGTTCAATTCGGACTCCGGTTTGACCTCGACGCGCCAAGTCGTCTTAACCTATAGTTAGTTTTATTAAAAAATGAAAAACTTCGATTTGAGGGACCAAAATTAGAAATACACATCCGATTGGCCTCCGGTTTGTTCCAGCACGGTCGGGCGATGAGTGTGACTTGTGGAACTGACGGAGTTCAAATCGGACTCAGGTTAGACTCGACGCTCCAAGTCGTCTTAACCAAGTTAGTTTAGTTAAAAATGAAAAACTTCGATTTGAGGGACCAAAATTAGAAATACTCATCTGATTGGCCTCCGGTTTGTTCCAGCACGGTCGGACCGATGAGTGTGACTTGTGGAAACTGACGGAGTTCAATTCGGACTCCCGATTTGACCTCGACGCTCTAAGTCGTCTTAACCAAGTTAGTTTAGTTAAAAATGAAAAACTCGGTTGAGGGTCCAATGTTAGAAATACTCTTCCGATTGGCCTCCGGTTTGTTCCAGCACGGTCGGGTCGATGAGTGTGACTTGTGGAAACTGACGGAGTTCAATTCGGACTCCCAGTTTGACTGCGACGCTCCAAGTCATCTTAACCAAGTTAGTTTAGTTAAAAAATGAAAACTTCGGTTTTGGGGACCAAAATTAGAATACTCATCCGATTGGCCTCCGTTTGTTCCAGCACGTCGAACGATGAGTGTGACTTGTGGAAACTGACGGAGTTCAATTCGGACTCCCGGTTTGACCTCACGCTCCAAGTCGTCTTAACCAAGTTAGTTTAGTTAAAAAATGAAAAACTTCGGTTTCAGGGACCAAAATTAGAAATACTCATCCGATTGGCCTCCGGTTTGTTCCCACGGTCGGGCCGATGAGTGTGACTTGTGGAAACTGACGGAGTTCAAATCGACTCCCGGTTTGACCTCGACGCTCCAAGTCGTCTTAACCAAGTTAGTTTAGTTAAAAAATGAAAAACTTCGGTTTGAGGGACCAAAATTAGAAATACTCTTCCGATTGGCCTCCGGTTTGTTCCAGCACGGTCGGGCCGATGAGTGTGACTTGTGGAAACTGACGGAGTTCAATTCGGACTCCCGGTTTGACCTCGACGCTCCAAGTCGTCTTAACCAAGTTAGTTAGTTAAAAAATGAAAAACTTCGGTTTGAGGGTCCAATGTTAGAAATACTCTTCCGATTGCCTCCGATTTGTTCCAGCATGGTCGGGCCGATGAGTGTGACTTGTGGAAACTGACGGTTCAATTCGGACTCCCGGTTTGACCTCGACGCGCCAAGTCGTCTTAACCAAGTTAGTTTAGTTAAAAAATGAAAAACATCGATTTGAGGGACCAAAATTAGAAATACTCATCCGATTGTTGGCTCCGGTTTGTTCCAGCACGGTCGGATCGATGAGTGTGACTTGTGGAAACTGACGGAGTTCATCAATTCGGACTCCGGTTTGACCTCGACGGTCCAAGTCATCTTAACCAAGTTAGTTTAGTTAAAAAATGAAAAACTCAATTTGAGGGACCAAAATTAGAAATACTCATCCGATTGGCCTCCGATTTGTTCCAGCACGGTCGGGCCGATGAGTGTGACTTGTGGAAACTGACGGAGTTCACTCGGACTCCCGATTAACCTCGACGCTCTAAGTCGTCTTAACCAAGTTAGTTTAGTTAAAAATGAAAAACTTCGGTTTGAGGGCCAAGTTAGAAATACTCTTCCGATTGGCCTCCGGTTTGTTCCAGCACGGTCGGGTCGATGAGTGTGACTTGTGGAACTGACGGAGTTCAATTCGGACTC
The DNA here is from genome assembly GCA_014218235.1 of Colocasia esculenta. Taxonomy (NCBI): domain Eukaryota; kingdom Viridiplantae; phylum Streptophyta; class Magnoliopsida; order Alismatales; family Araceae; genus Colocasia; species Colocasia esculenta. The sequence continues at coordinate 17,230 of JACBKR010004687.1, read as the reverse complement.
CCGATTTGACCTCGACGCTCTAAGTCGTCTTAACCAAGTTAGTTTAGTTAAAAATGAAAAACTCGGTTTGAGGGTCCAATGTTAGAAATACTCTTCCGATTGGCCTCAGTTTGTTCCAGCACGGTCGGGCGATGAGTGTGACTTGTGAAACTGACGGAGTTCAATTCGGACTCCCGTTTGACTGCACGCTCCAAGTCGTCTTAACCAAGTTAGTTTAGTTAAAAATGAAAAACATCGGTTTCAGGGACCAAAATAGAAATACTCATCCGATTGGCCTCCGGTTTGTTCCAGCACGGCCGGGCCGATGAGTGTGACTTGTGGAAACTGACGGAGTTCAATTCGGACTCCCGATTTGACCTCGACGCTCCAAGTCGTCTTACCCAGATAGTTTAGTTAAAAAATGAAAAACTTCGGTTTCAGGGACCAAAATTAGAAATACTCATCCGATTGGCTCTGGTTTGTTCCAGCACGGTCGGGTCGATGAGTGTGACTTGTGAAACTGACGGAGTTCAATTCGGACTCCCAGTTTGACCTCGACGCTCCAAGTCGTCTTAACCAAGTTAGTTTAGTTAAAAAGTGAAAACTTCGGTTTGAGGGACCAAAATTAGAAATACTCATCCGATTTGCCTCCGGTTGTTCCAGCACGGTCGGGCCGATGAGTGTGGAAACTGACGGAGTTCAATTCGGACTCCCGGTTGACCTCGACGCTCCAAGTCGTCTTAACCAAGTTAGTTTAGTTAAAAAATGAAAAACTTCGGTTTGAGGGACCAAATTAGAAATACTCATCCGATTGGCCTCCGGTTTGTTCCAGCACGGTCGGGTCGATGAGTGTGACTTGTGGAAACTGACGGAGTTCAATTCGGACTCCCGGTTTGACCTCGACGGTCCAAGTCATCTTAACCAAGTTAGTTTAGTTAAAAAATGAAAAACTTCGATTTGAGGGACCAAAATTAGAAATACTCATCCGATTGGCCTCCGGTTTGTTCCAGCACGGTCGGGCCGATAAGTGTGACTTGTGTAACTGACGGAGTTCAATTCGGACTCCCGTTTGACCTCGACGCTCCAAGTCGTCTTAACCAAGTTAGTTTAGTTAAAAAATGAAAAACTTCGGTTTGAGGGACCAAATTAGAAATACTCATCTGATTGGCCTCCGGTTTGTTCCAGCACGGTCGGGCCGATGAGTGTGACTTGTGGAAACTGACGGAGTTCAATTCGGACTCCCGTTTGACCTCGACGCTCCAAGTCGTCTTAACCAAGTTAGTTTAGTTAAAAAATGAAAAACTTCGATTTGAGGGACCAAAATTAGAAATACTCATCCGATTGGCCTCCGTTTGTTCCAGCACGGTCGGGTCGATGAGTGTGACTTGTGGAAACTGACGGAGTTCAATTCGGACTCCCGTTTGACCTCGACGGTCCAAGTCATCTTAACCAAGTTAGTTTAGTTAAAAAATGAAAAACTTCGATTTGGGGAACCAAAATTAGAAATACTCATCCGATTGGCCTCCGGTTTGTTCCAGCACGGTCGGGCGATAAGTGTGACTTGTGGAAACTGACGGAGTTCAATTCGGACTCCCGGTTTGACCTCGACGCGCCAAGTCGTCTTAACCAAGTTAGTTTAGTTAAAAAATGAAAAACATCGATTTGAGGGACCAAAATTAGAAATACTCATCCGATGGCATCCGGTTTTGTCCAGCACGGTCGGGTCGATGAGTGTGACTTGTGGAAACTGACGGAGTTCAATTCGGACCTCGGTTTGACCTCGACGGTCCAAGTCGTCTTAACCAAGTTAGTTTAGTTAAAAATGAAAAACTTCAATTTGAGGGACCAAAAATAGAAATCATCCGATTGGCCTCCGATTTGTTCCAGCACGGTCGGCCGATGAGTGACTTGTGGAAACTGACGGAGTTCAACCGGACTCCCGATTTGACCTCGACTCCAAGTCGTCTTAACCAAGTTAGTTTAGTTAAAAAATGAAAAACTTCGGTTTGAGGGACCAATGTTAGAAATACTCATCCGATTGGCCTCCGGTTTGTTCCAGCACGGTCGGGTCGATGAGTGTGACTTGTGGAAACTGACGGAGTTCAATTCGGACTCCCGATTGACCTCGACTCTAAGTCGTCTTAACCAAGTTAGTTTAGTTAAAAAATGAAAAACTTCGTTTGAGGGTCCAAGTTAGAAACTCTTCCGATTGGCCTCCGGTTTGTTCCAGCACGGTCGGGTCGATGAGTGTGACTTGTGGAAACTGACGGAGTTCAATTCGGACTCCCGATTTGACCTCGACGGTCCAAGTCATCTTAACAAGTTAGTTTAGTTAAAAAATGAAAAACTTCGATTTGAGGGACCAAAATTAGAAATACTCATCCGATTGGCCTCCGGTTTGTTCCAGCACGGTCGGGCCGATAGTGTGACTTGTGGAAACTGACGGTGTTCAATTCGGACTCCCGGTTTGACCTCGACGGTCCAAGTCATCTAACCAAGTTAGTTTAGTTAAAAATGAAAAACTTCGATTTGAGGGACAAAATTAGAAATACTCATCCGATTGGCCTCCGGTTTGTCCAGCACGGTCGGGCCGATGAGTGTGACTTGTGGAAACTGACGGAGTTCAAATCGGACTCCAGGTTAGACTCGACGCTCCAAGTCGTCTTAACCAAGTTGGTTTAGTTAAAAATGAAAACTTCTATTTGAGGGACCAAAATTAGAATACTCATCTGATTGGCCTCCGGTTTGTTCCACACGGTCGGGCCGATGAGTGTGACTTGTGGAAACTGACGGAGTTCAATTCGGACTCCCGGTTTGACCTCGACGCTCCAAGTCGTCTTAACCAAGTTTGTTTAGTTAAAAAATGAAAACTTCGGTTCAAGGACCAAAATATAAATACTCATCCGATTGGCCTCCGTTTTGTTCCAGCACGGTCGGGCGATGAGTGTGACTTGTGGAAACTGACGGAGTTCAATCGGACTCCCGGTTTGACCTCGATGCTCCAAGTCGTCTTAACCAAGTTAGTTTAGTTAAAAAATAAAAAACTTCGGTTTCAGGGACCAAAATTAGAAATACTCATCCGATTGGTCTCCGGTTTGTTCCAGTACGGTCGGGCCATTTAGTGTGACTTGTGGAAACTGACGGAGTTCAATTCGGACTCCCGGTTTGACCTCGACGCTCCAAGTCGTCTTACCAAGTTAGTTTAGTTAAAAAATGAAAAACTTCGGTTTCAGGGACCAAAATTAGAAATACTCATCCGATGGCCTCCGTTTGTTCAGCACGGTCGGGTCGATGAGTGTGACTTGTGGAAACTGACGGAGTTCAATTCGGACTCCCGGTTTGACCTCGACGGTCCAAGTCATCATAACCAAGTTAGTTTAGTTAAAAAATGAAAAACTTCGATTTGAGGGACCAAAATTAGAAATACTCATCCGATTGGCCTCCGGTTTGTTCCAGCACGGTCGGCCGATGAGTGTGACTTGTGGAAACTGACGGAGTTCAATTCGGACTCCCGATTTGACCTCGACACTCTAAGTCGTCTTAACCAAGTTAGTTTAGTTAAAAAATGAAAAACTTCGGTTTGAGGGTCCAATCTTAGAAATACTCTTCCGATTGGCCTCCGGTTTGTTCCAGCACGATCGGGTCGATGAGTGTGACTTGTGGAAACTGACGGAGTTCAATTCGGACTCCCAATTTGACCTCGACGCTCTAAGTCGTTTAACCAAGTTAGTTTAGTTAAAAAATGAAAAACTTCGGTTTGAGGGTCCAATGTTAGAAATACTCTTCCGATTGGCCTCCGGTTTGTTCCAGCACGGTCGGGTCGATGAGTGTGACTTGTGGAAACTGACGGAGTTCAATTCGGACTCCCGGTATGACTGCGACGCTCCAAGTCGTCTTAACCATGTTAGTTTAGTTAAAAATTAAAAACTTCGGTTTGAGGACCAAAATTAGAATACTCTTCCGATTGGCCTCCGGTTTGTTCCAACACGGTCGGGCCGATGAGTGTGACTTGTGGAACTGACATAGTTCAATTCGGACTCCCGGTTTGACCGCGACGCGCCAAGTCGTCTTAAACCAGTTAGTTTAGTTAAAAATGAAGAACTTCGGTTTCAGGGTCCAAATTAGAAATACTCATCTAATTGACCTTCATTGCTTATAGTTTTATTTAATTTATACTTCTAAATAAGTTATGCTTATAATAGTATTTAATTTTAACTTATTATTGTTATATATATATTGTTGGTTCCTTCATCCGGTGGAGTGGGAGGACACGAGGATGAAGACTAAGACGAAGACGAGGCATCAAGATTTTTATTTCATTATTATTATTATTGTAGACATTTTTATTATTGTTGTTGGCATTATATATTGTGATGTTGTGGATATTTTTATTGTTATTGTGGACATTTTATTATTCTGATGTTGTGGACATTTTATTATTGTTGTGTTGTGGATATTTTTATTATTGTTGATGTTGTCGACATTGTATTATTGTTTGTTGTGGATATTTTTATTATTTTTGTGTTGTAGATATTTTATGGTGGACAATTATTATTGTTGTGGATATTATTTATTTTATTTAAGCAAGTTATTTTCCTAAAAATATATCTATTTTAAAAAAATATATTTAAAAAATAGAGACCGATTAGGGACCGAAATAATCGGTCCCTATTCGGTCTAAATAGGGACCGAATTAATCAGTCCTAATTCGGTCCTATAAAATAGGGACGAATAGGGACTGATTTATTTCGGTCCCTAAATAGGGACCGAATTTATTCGGTCCCTATTCAGTCCCTATTTAGGGACCGAATTAGGACTGATTAATTCGGTCCCTAAATAGGGACCGAATTTATTCGGTCCCTATTTAGGGACCGAATGGGGACTGCATAAATCGGTCCCTATATAGGGACCGAAATAATTCGGTCCCTATTTAGGGACCGAATTAGGACTGATTAATTCGGTCCCTATTTAGGGACCGAAATAAATCAGTCCCTATGTTAGGGACCGAATTAGGACTGATAAATTCGGTCCCTATTTAGGGACCGAAATAAATCGGTCCCTATTCGGTCCCTATTTAGGGACCGAACTAGGACTGATAAATTCGGTCCCTAAATAGGGACCGATCTTATTCAGTCCCTATTCGGTCCCTATTTAGTGACCGAATAGGGACCGAATTTAGTCGGTCACAGATTTGTGACCAGAATTTTTTGACCGACATATTCGGTCACTATTCGGTCACTATTCGGTCTCTGAGATGTTTAGGGACCGAATAGAGACCGAATATTTCGGTCTCTATTTCCGATTTTTCTTGTAGTGCACCTGCATACATCTCGGCAGCATCCTCCATCTCACAATCCCCTTCATTGATGGGTCATCTTCGGCTAGAATCTCGTATACTCCAAATTCATCATCAAGCCCTTCCTCCAAATGCAGATCCCCTATGTTCAGAACCACTGCCTCCTGGACGAACTCTTCAACAGCTAGAAGAGCGCCACACCTATGCACTAAGTCCAATAGATATCTACAGGGTATGCCACTACCCTTCTTCTTCCTAGATGGGGACAGGGACTTGCAAGGATCTACCCCTGGACTTAAACTAAATTTGATATTTACAGGAGGCTCTGGAGAAGTGTTCAGAGGTTTATTGGAATGGAAAACAAAGGGTGCGGCAGGGCCGCGAAGGTCCTCCGATGGGACTGGAGGAGGAAACGGGCCACCCGAGCTCAGGGTGCTGGCAATAGAATTAGGGTGTAGGGGAACAGAAGGCCCCTCACCCGAATCGCCCGAAATGGCCATGTCTGGCCACCAGGCGAAGGCGCGAATTGAGCGAAAGAAGGACGGTGATTGCCGCTGGGGAGCAGATGTGATGGGGATCGCCGTCGAGAGCAGGAGCGTGAAAGGTGACAGGGATCGCCGTCGAGAGGAATAAAAGGGGGGTGACGGGGATCGCCTTCGGGGGCAGGAGAAAGTAGGGAGGTGAAGAGGATCGCCGTCGGGAGCAGGAGAAAGTAGGGAGGTGACGGGGATCGCCGTCGGGAGCAAGAGAAAGCAGGAGGAGACGGGGATCGCCGTCTGGGGAAAGGAAGACACACATTTTTTTTAAGGAAACATTAACTAACTCGGGAGGCTTCGGGAGAAGGACAGAAGCGAGCTATTAAAGAGGATGGTGAAGAAGGTCGAAGGGCGGAGTAACGCTTCTACAGCGTCGGGGGAGAATTGGAAAATGAGGGGAGGGGATAAGGGAATAAAATGGAATTTGCAGATAAAGATGGATGAAACAAAATGACTGGAAAACTGGGAAAACCCTGGCCAGAGCTCCTTGTTGATTTGGTTGAACTGACCACTTCAATTTCCTCACCAAATCCAAGCAACTGTCGCTTGGTGGTGGTTGCTGATGCTGATACTGCCACTTGAGACTGCGATGTTCCCTCCTACTGAACAAGCGGTTGAGGCCTTCCATTCCTGGCTCTTCTGTCTCGGCTTCTGGAGTGGAAATGCTGCTATCCTCTTTGAACAACAGACTAAATGCAGAGATCAGATCTTCGATATCTGACTCTTTGGTTTCTGCCTCTACCCTCTTCTTCTTGCCAGGACTCTGTGCTTCTAGGGCTTGATACGCAGAACTCGGCATTTCTTTCACCATAGTGTTATATCCTCGCTGTATAGGTCCTCTGACGAAGTGATCATAAAGTGTCCAAACAAGAGGTTGCTGATCTGACTGTGAATGGGACGAGGATACTGCCCATACGCGTACCCCAAACCATGCTTCATGAATTCCTCGTGACAGTTCTGACTCGGCCTTGGAGGTGAGCACCCAACCCTTTTCCGATCTGGTAGCCAATTCTGAACATGATATCCCATCATTTTACATTTGCTGACCCATCCTTCCTGACTTCTGCTACTGTTGGGGACACAATTGGACGGTTGGAGGAGAAGGTATATGCCCAGGGGTAGTTCACGTCAAGTATAGAAATGACTGGTTTATTGGATGGCCAGACTGAGGGCAAAACTCTTTCGATCGCTTCTATGGTGTGTGTTGTTGTTACACTCTTGACCTTGATTATCCTTCCTTGAAAGAGAAATTTCAAACATTGATGAGCTGTGGAAGGCACTGCCCCTAGTGACTCGATCCACGGGAGTCTCAGAATGGCCTTATAAGTGTGATCGATGTCCAACACATAGAATTCGACTGACATAGCAAGTGGCCCCAACTCTGCCTGCAATGTGATGACCCCGTGACAAGCTCGCCGGGAATTGCCATATGCAGCTATTGTAGTGGGGGTAGGTTGCAACTGGCGTTCTGAGATGTTGCAGGCTCTTAGAGTGCTTAGTGGACATACGTTGATGGAAGCTCCTGTATCCACTAACGCTGCATCAATGGCTACCTTATTTATGTGCGTGTGACACATAAGGGCATTTTCCTGGCTTCAGGAGTAGCTAATTCGCCATCAGAGAAAGTGATTGTGGGCCCTTTGTTCACAATAGAAAGCACGGAGGGCATATTATCGGGGTTCATGTCCTCACTGACCATGACCCTCTGTAGGAAGGCCTTAAGGGCATCTTGATGAGTCTGTAATCTCTTGATCAGTTCCAAAATAGAGATCTTGGCGGGAGTTTGTGTAACATCGCGTGCTTTTCGGATCCATGCAGATCATGTGTGCAATGGTTGTGATGGCCGTTGTGAGGCCAGGGTGAGTTGGTTGTGTGGAATGTGTGGTTTGGAGGTGTGGGTTGTTCAGGTGAGGTGCAGGTTTGGTCCTGAAATGAAATAGGACCTGCTGCAGTTGAGTTGGAGTTGGCGGCCAGGGGTGGTCGCTGACTTGTTGGTGTCCAGATAGATTGCCGTTGACTGCATGAACTTGGCGGCACAAGATGTGGACGTTGATGGTGGCGGTTGCCATTGGCGGCAGAGGGCTTGACGCCAACCTGGGAATTCTGCAGGTTATAGGGTCACCCGAGAGCAGGTTTTCTACCTGGTTCTCTTTCTCTCTTGCCCCAGCTTCATGCCCCCGTGTCCCTAAAGCTTCCAACATGTACAGGAGACTGGTTGGAGGATCGTGGGACGAGTGGCACTGCCGAATCGCGCGAGGAAACGCCGTGGCGTGGTGCAATTCCCGTGGGAGCTCACGGAAGGTTCGGTGTGAACCGGGGAATTCCGGAGGGGTTAAGCGTGTTCGGAGGTAGGGAACGAACCATGTTAGCTCCGTAGGATCATTAAAATACAACCACCTGAAACAACAGATTAATGCATTTTCGGATTAGGTTGCACCATGCGGGGATAACGGGTGGTTTGGTGAATTCAAGTAGTAAAACATGTTGTTATGGATTAATTATAGTGTATGGATGTTAGAGGGACTATTTCTGCATGTCTTTCCGTTGTTTTAACGGTCGTAAAACCTGTAGAATCGGTTTAGGGTTTCTGTAGGGAAAGAGGCTGAAGAACTTGGCGTCAACATCGTTTGTCGCCAAGATCATCAGCAGGATATAGACGGCCAGGTCCATTGCCGTCTACTTCCTGTAAGCGGCAGTCGATGTGGCCGCCTACTTGTATATAAGCAGAAAAGACTATTTGAGATATTTGTCGATAATGAATGGTGCGTTGGCACCTGTGGTGCACTGAGTGCACATAGTTTCGTGTTTGGCATATGAGTTATGCAGTTAGTTACTCACTTCGAGGTTGCGTGTTGTTCACGCGAGTTCAGTTGGGTTCACGTGTGGTGGACCGTTGTTACTTGAGGTTTACGTAAGGTTTCACGTGGTTTGTGTGTGACGTGCACGTGGTTTTGTGTACGTGGAAGTAGTACGACGTCTACCGTGGTTACCTCTCTAGTTGGGTGCCCCAGGTTCTTTGTGAGCCAGGCTGTTAGCTCGGGGCTTTGTCCCGGTACTTGTGTTGTACCTTCGAGGTCTGTGTCGTCTGACCTGGACACCCTCACTCTTGTGTTTGAGTTGCACATCCGGCTGAGGGAAAGACGACAGTGGACAGTGACACTTGTGTTGTCTTTGGTCACTTGTAGCGCGCTCGTAGTTGGGGGTACGGACACCAAGAGATGTACTGGACCCCAGCTAGTCCTTTTCCAGTGCCTCACTCTAGAGAGTTCCGGGCCAGGATCTCTAGGGGTGTCATGCATGGGCCTGTGACCGTGTGGTCCGCAGGTGGTGGTGTTTAGTTGGTCTCCATAGTTGCTTGACCTTTTCACGTGGAGCGGCAGCTGGACCTTTCGTCTGTGGCTGCGAGAGTGAGAGGTAGACCTGTGTTAGGTTGTCCGAGTCAGTTTCTGGTGTCACGAACCAGTTTACGTGGCTCGTGTTTGGCTGTCTCTACTTTAGCTTGTACACCTGTACTGGTTTGCCGTTTAATTATTACAGTTGTTTTTCGTGGTCGACAGACGGTGAGTACTTTTACAGCTTTTATATCCTGCTTAGATGTTCTATAAATTGTAGGTATTGTTTACTGCTTTTGCACCTGTGGTTTTGGTTTGCTCGGTGTTGGGGGAGATCCCTACTGAGCTAGTGACTAGCGAGGCTCACCCCTACCCCCACAGGTGAGAGCGAGGAGGACGTTTCTCGACCGTCGTCCAGTTCGGAGCCGCACCGTAGCGGTGCAGGGTCAATACCTCCAGCTGTGTAGTAGCAGCTCCAGCAGTGTAGCGTAGCTAGTTTGTTATTTTCTTCAGTTGTACCTCGGGGTATGCCCCAGGCTCTTGTACTTCTTTTCAGTTCAGTGGAAATTTGGCTATGTACTTATGATAAATATATAAAATGTGGTGTGTTCCTTTGTGTTTACACGGACTGTGGTTTGGTATCCCTTGCGAGGCTTCGGCCCGTTCGCGGGAGGCGGACTCGGATCAAGTACGTTATCGGTTTAACGGGCTTGGCCGAGGCATTCCACCACAGTTGGTATCAGAGCAAGGTCCGTGATAATATAAGGGAACTAGAAAGATACATAGCCTTATTTCGGTCTTTGTACACTGCTGGTAGGGACCCTGGTTTTGATAATTTGTTATTTTGATTTTTGTTTGGTATTTTGTTTATGTAGAAATTTGAAATGGCTAATAGAAGAGATTGGGGTGGAGGAGGAGATGATCCAGAGGAGAGTACTCAGTGTATGATAGAGAGGATTTGGGAGAGCCTCACGGATATTCGAGCAAGGATGGATCAGCAGGCGCCAGTACCACCGGTTGTAGTGCCACCTGGGGATGGAGAGACTGTACCTATTGCTCCAGTCCCACCAGGAGTGGAGGTGCCTTTTGTAACACCCTTGCCACCACCACCACCAGTGTTATTAACAGAGGAACCAGTGATGCAGGTGGAGAAATTTTTGAGATTGCAGCTGCCTATTATTCAGGAGGGCCGAATCCAGATACAGCAGAACACTGGGTTCATGAGATTGAAAGGGTCTTTGCGACCATGAGATGTCCGGCAACAGATAAAGTGGTGCTAGCTACTATCAGTTGCAAGGTTTTGCATTAGAATAGTGGCGACTGAAGATGCAGACCACCTTTGCAGGCAGGACAGAAGAGGTAATTACTTGGTCGGAATTTCTCGATGTATTTAACGATACATTCTTTCCGATCCAAGTTCAACAAGTGAAAAGGAGCAGTTTCGGACGCTCCAGCAAGGTAACTCTTCAGTTTTAAAGTACCAGATGAGATTTATGGCTCTTAGTCGTTATGCACCTTATGTAGTTTCAGATAATAATATGATGGTTGAGTATTTCATTAGAGGTTTGAGAGTGGAGTTACAGGATGCAATAGTACCTCTCATGTGTAAGACAGTGGAAGAAGCAGCCCAGAGAGCAGCAACGTTGGAGAGGTCTATTCGGACTCGACAGGAGGGCGAGTCAGGCTCTGGTAGTTTTCGGCTACCGCAGCAGTCAGTGGGCAAGTAAGGGTAAAGCACCAGCAGGACCTTCTTCATCAGGTTTGGGAAATGGGGCCAGAAATTAAAGCAAGCATTTAAAGGCAAAGGAAGAGGATGGGGAGGTCGTCAGCAGTTTCAGCAAGGCCGAGGTAGGCCTGAGGTGGAGGAGTCATAGCAGAGTACTGCCAGGCAGCCTATATTCCACTAGGATATAGATGCTATAATTGTAATCAGCCGGAACATTTGATCCGCAATTGTCCCTATCCGAGAGAGTATGGTTATGGAAGAGGAGTGGCAGCAGCAGCAGCAGCCTTAGCAATTTCAACAGCCACAGTCAGGTCATGGTAGAGGAGCACCGTAGCAGCGCGGAAGAGGCCGGGTTATGGCTATCACCCGAGCCCAGGCGGGGGCATCGAATATGATAGAAGGTATTTTACCTCTTTATGAATATTCAGCAAGAGTTTTATTTGATTCGGGTGCCTCTCATTCTTTCATTTCCGAAGAATTTCTGGATTGCATAGCTCATCCTTTAGAGGAGAAGTCTTGTGAGTTGGTAGTAGAGGTTCCTTCGGGTGAGTTCCTACTCACTTCGAGCTATATAGATGAAGCTCCCGTTATGATTGAAGGGAACCAGATGCCGGGTCGGTTGTATGCCCTGCAGTTGTCAGATTATGATATTATCTTTGGAATGGATTGGCTTGAGATGTATGGAGCAATGTTAGATTGCAGAAAGAAAAGGATTAGGTTTTGTCATCCTAATGGTGCAGTATTTGAATATCAAGGTATGCCTTTTTATACCTCTAAGTTTCTAATTTCTGCAATTAAAGCTAAAAGTTGATAAATGCTGGATGTGTGGCTTATTTAGCCTCGGTGAGTTTGGTAGAAGCTAGTCGGCCAGTGGAAGTAGTTCCCGTGGTTATGGAATTTGTTGATGTCTTTCCTGAAGATTTTCCTGGTTTACCTCCACATAGAGAGGTGGACTTTACCATTGAGTTGCTGCCAGGTACCATGCCGATTTCTAAAGCTCCATATCGGATGGCACCAGTAGAACTTAAAGAATTGAAAAAGCAGTTAGAAGAATTGTTGCAGAAAGGGTTTATTAGACCGAGTCATTCCCCGTGGGGAGCGCCGGTATTATTTGTGAAAAAGAAAGATGGAAGCTTTAGAATGTGTATTGATTACAGAAGTTAAATGATGTGACCATTAAGAATAAGTACCCGTTGCCGAGGATAGATGATCTTTGATCAGTTGCAATCAGCAAAAGTGTTTTCTAAAATTGATTTGAGATCCGGGTACCATCAGTTGAGAATTAAAGAGGAGGATATAGATAAGACAGCTTTTAGAACTAAATATGGTCACTTTGAGTTTGTGGTTATGCCATTTGGGTTGACTAATGCTCCTGCAGGTTTTATGGATCTGATGAATGGAATTTTTCATCCATATTTAGACCAATTCATTGTGGTCTTTATTGATGACATTCTGATTTATTCAGCATCTGAAGAGGAGCATGTAGCTCATTTGAGATTTACTCTACAGTTGTTAAGAGATAACCAATTGTTTGCTAAATTCAATAAGTGTGAATTTTGGTTGAAAGAAATTCAGTTTCTGGGTCATGTTATCTCAGCTAAAGGAGTAGCTGTGGACCCAAGTAAAGTGGAAGCAGTGATGAGATGGGAAGTGCCTAAGACAATAACCGAGATTATGAGTTTTCTGGGATTGGCAGGTTATTATAGGCGCTTTATTCAGGACTTTTCTAAGATTGCAGCACCTATGACTAAATTGACTAGAAAAGGTGTACCATTTGTGTGGTCCAGTGAATGTCAGAAAAGTTTTATGGAATTGAAGAAGAGACTTACATCAGCACCTATATTGACATTACCGGCAGAGAGTGGTGGTTTTGTGTTGTTTACTAATGCTTCAAGGAAAGGTTTTGGCACAGTGCTTATGCAGCATGGCAAGGTGATAGCTTATGCGTCTAGACAATTGAAGCCGGCAGAAGAAAATTACCCCCCTCATGATTTGGAATTGGCAGCAGTTGTGTTTGCCTTGAAAATGTGGAGGCATTACCTGTATGGCGAGAGATTTGAGATCTTTACAGATCATAAAAGCTTGAAGTATATTTTCTCGCAGAAAGATTTGAACCTTCGTCAGCGCCGATGGATTGAGTATTTGAAGGATTATGATTTCAGTTTGGCTTACCATCCGGGTAAGGCCAATGTTGTGGCTGATGCCTTGAGCAGAAAGGCATATATAATCTGATGATGATTAAGGAATGGAAGCTGTATGAAGAAATAATGGAGAACTCCTTGTATGTGCCTAGTAGTCAGCGACGGGCAATACTAGCTGCTAGTGCTGTAGAGCCGTCTTTGTATTGGCAGATTGTTGAGGCTCAGAGAGCATATGTAAATTTAGCTGAAATTGTGAAAATGGAAGGAGTTACCATTGATGATAATTGTGTGGTTAGGCTCAGAGGCAGGTTGTTTGTTCCAGCAGAAAGAGAAGTAAAGCAGAAAGTGTTGGAAGAGGCTCATAAATCTAGGTACACTATCCATCCGGGTAGTACTAAAATGTACCATGATTTAAGGAAACATTTCTGGTGGCCTCTTATAAAAAAGGAAATAGTAGAGTTTGTTGCAAGGTGTGCTATCTGTCAGCAGATTAAAGCAGAGCATCAAAAGTCTGGAGGTCTATTGCAACCATTACCTATTCCACAGTGGAAGTGGGATGATATTGCGATGGACTTTGTGGCAGGCTTACCAAGATCGAGTTCCGGGCATAATGGAATATGGGTATTTGTTGACAGATTAACCAAGGTATGCAGATTAGTGGTCGTAAGTATGTCTTGGACAGTGGATAAATTAGCAAAAGTTTATGTTGAAAGAATTGTTCCACTGCATGGTATTCTGAAGACTATTGTGTCTGATAGAGATCCAAGATTTACTTCTGGTTTTTGGAGAAGCCTACAAAGAGTAATTGGTACCGAGCAGAGGTATAGCTCCGCTTATCATCCCCAGATAGATGGTCAGACAGAAAGAACAATCCAGACGATTGAAGATATGTTGCGAGCTTGTTGTTTAGTTTGGGGAGGTAGCTGGGAGCATCATTTGGGAATGGTTGAGTTTGCCTACAATAATAGTTATCATACCAGTCTTGGGATGGCACCGTATGAAGCTTTATATGGAAGGCCATGTAGAACCCCATTGAACTGGCATGAAGTGGGTGAAAGGCAGTTAGTGGGTCCTGAATTAGTTTAGCAAACCACAGTGGTGGTGAAGCTTATTAAAGAAAAATTGCAGGCAGCTCAAAGCAGGCAAAAGAGTTATGCAGATAATCGAAGGAGACCACTTCAGTTTGAAGTGGGAGATTTTGTTTTCTTAAGAGTTTCCCCGAGTAAAGATATTATGAGATTTGGCAAGACTGGAAAATTGAGTCCAAGGTATGTGGGACCTTTTCAAGTGTTAGAAAGAATTGGGGAAATAGCTTATAGGCTGGATTTTCCAGCAGATTTTACGGATGTTCATGATATATTTCATGTCTCTATGTTGAGAAAGTGCATTGAAGATCCAGCTCAAATAATCAGATATCAAGGTGGTGACCTGAGGCCGGATATGACTATGCCAGAGTATCCGGTACAGATCACGGATTGAAAGATAAAGAAGTTGCGGAATAAAGAAATTGAGCTAGTTAAAGTGAGATGGGAAAATAGGTTGGGTGGTGAGGATACTTGGGAGTTAGCCGAGGAAATGGCTAAAGGGTATCCCTATCTGTTTCAATAAGTTGTTGTATTTCTTTTTAGATGATAGTGCTTGTAAAGATGTGAATGTATAAGTTGTTTAACTTTGAATTGTGTTATGAATTTCGAGGTCGAAATTTTCTTTTTAGATGATAGTAATGTAACATCGCGTGCTTTTTGGATCCATGCGGATCATGTGTGCAATGGTTGTGATGGCCGTTGTGAGGCCAGGGTGAGTTGGTTGTGTGGAATGTGTGGTTTGGAGGTGTGGGTTGTTCAGGTGAGGTGCAGGTTTGGTCCTGAAATGAAATAGGACCTGCTGCAGTTGAGTGGAGTTGGCGGCCAGGGGTGGTCGCTGACTTGTTGGCGTCCAGATAGATTGCCGTTGACTGCATGAACTTGGCGGCACAAGATGTGGACGTTGATGGTGGCGGTTGCCATTGGCGGCAGAGGGCTTGACGCCAACCTGGGAATTCTGCAGGTTATAGGGTCACCCGAGAGCAGGTTTTCTACCTGGTTCTCTTTCTCTCTTGCCCAAGCTTCATGCCCCCGTGTCCCTAAAGCTTCCAACATGTACAGGAGACTGGTTGGAGGATCGTGGGACGAGTGGCACTGCCGAATCGCGCGAGGAAACGCCGTGGCGTGGTGCAATTCCCGTGGGAGCTCACGGAAGGTTCGGTGTGAACCGGGGAATTCCGGAGGGGTTAAGCGTGTTCGGAGGTAGGGAACGAACCATGTTAGCTCCGTAGGATCATTAAAATACGACTTAACTACCTGAAACAACAGATTTAATGCATTTTCGGATTAGGTTGCACCATGCGGGGATAACGGGTGGTTTGGTGAATTCAAGTAGTAAAACATGTTGTTATGGATTAATTATAGTGTATGGATGTTAGAGGGACTATTTCTACATGTCTTTCCGTTGTTTTAACGGTCGTAAAACCTGTAGAATCGGTTTAGGGTTTCTGTAGGGAAAGAGGCTGAAGAACTTGGCGTCAACATCGTTTGTCGCCAAGATCATCAGCCAGGATATAGACGGCCAGGTCCATTGCCGTCTACTTCCTGTAAGCGGCAGTCGATGTGGCCGCCTACTTGTATATAAGCAGAAAAGACTATTTGAGATATTTGTCGATAATGAATGGTGCGTTGGCACCTGTGGTGCACTGAGTGCACATAGTTTCCGTGTTTGGCATACGAGTTATGCAGTTAGTTACTCACTTCGAGGTTGCATGTTGTTCACGCGAGTTCAGTTGGGTTCACGTGTGGTGGACCGTTGTTACTTGAGGTTTACGTAAGGTTTCACGTGGTTTGTGTGTGACGTGCACGTGGTTTTATGTACGTGGCAAGTAGTACGACGCCTACCGTGGTTACCTCTCCAGTTGGGTGCCCCAGGTTCTTTATAAGCCAAGCTGTTAGCTCGGGGCTTTGTCCCGGTACTTGTGTTGTACCGTTGAGGTCTGTGTCGTCTGATCTGGACACCCTCACTCTTGTGTTTGAGTTGCACGTCTGGCTGAGGGAAAGACGACAGTGGGACAGTGACACTTGTGTTGTCTTTGGTCACTTGTAGCGCGCTCGTAGTTGGGAGTACGGACACCAGTAGACGTACTGGACCCCAGCTAGTCCTTTTCTAGTGCCTCACTCTAGAGAGTTCCGGGCCAGAATCTCTAGGGTGTCAAGCATGGACCTGTGACCGTGTGGTCCGCAGGTGGTGGTGTTTAGTTGGTCTCCACAATTGCTTGACCTTTTTACGTGGAGCGGCAGCTGGACCTTTCGTCCGTGGCTGCGAGACTGAGAGGTAGACCTGTGTTAGGTTGTCCGAGTCAGTTTCTGGTGTCGCGAACCAGTTTACGTGGCTCGTGTTTGGCTGTCTCTACTTTAGCTTGTACACCTGTACTGGTTTTCCGTTTAATTATTACAGTGTTTTTCGTGATCGGCAGACGGTGAGTACTTTTACAGCTTTTAAATCCTGCTTAGCTGTGCTATAAATTGTAGGTATTGTTTACTGCTTTTGCACCTGTGGTTTTGGTTTGCTCGGTGTTGGGGGAGTTCCCTACTGGGCCAGTGACTAGCGAGGCTCACCCCTACCCCCACAGGTGAGAGCGAGGAGGACGTTTCTCGACCGTCGTCCAATTCGGAGCCGCGCCGTAGCGGTGCAGGGTCAGTACCTCCAGCTGTGTAGTAGCAGCTCCAGCAATGTAGCGTAGCTAGTTTGTTTATTTTCTTCAGATGTACCTCGGGGTATGCCCCAGGCTCTTGTACTTCTTTTCAGTTCAGTGGAAATTTGGCTATGTAACTTATGATAAATATATAAAATGTGGTGTGTTCCTTTGTGTTTACACAGACTGTGGTTGGTATCCCTTGCGAGGCTTCGGCCCATTCGCGGGAGGCGGACTCGGATCAAGTACGTTATCGGTTTAACGGGCTTGGCCGAGGCATTCCGCCATAGTTTGGTCCAGATGTTTCAAAATATCATATTGGGTCCCCGGGACCGGTTCTACTTCTTCAGCATCTTGCTGCTGTTGAGTGCTGGATTGTTGTACTGGCTGACCTGGCATGGCCACGGACGCATTAGGGTGCATCCGGTGGAACATCTGTCCGCTCCGCAAGGCAAGGCTGTGGTGGAGGGGAGGAGGTGAGGTGTCCATAATGGAGGGG
>JACBKR010004686.1:0-22589 GCA_014218235.1 Colocasia esculenta | reverse complement strand
CGACTAAGGAGCCAAACCACTTCCACAGCCCACTGGACTAGCCATAGTCCAACGACAACACGTTTGTTCACCTCCACACATACCAGAGGAGAACTACATGGTCGTCCACACAGGTCCTCGTTACCGGACACACTAGCTGCCAACACACGCAGCTACACACTCAAGCGGTCGGTCGGGTAACTCTCCCTGTGGGGCTTGACTAACGCGACACATGAGGGGCTGCTCACGCTGCACTGGCCAACCGAGGGCAAAAACACGCTAGCAGTGAAAAACACAACCGCAATCATCAACAAACCTCGCTGTCGGATACACAAATCGGCAATCCACACTGTCGTCAACAGAATCCGACAGAGGGCACAATCGTCGATAAGAACACAGAAACCATCCATTTGAGAGTAAAATACGACACTCAGGGGTGCAGCCTCACGCTACTAGCCACAGCTAGCACCGGTCATCAGCTAAACCAAAAAGTCACGCGGGCGACGAAACCAACGCAACATCGCACTCGCTAACAGTCCGCAACACACGGAACAACGTCCATTGTCGCCACTAGTGTCTCACCGAGACCTTCCTCGCGGTCCGACACGGACAGCAACACACGCAAAAACAAAAATCTCAACACACTAAACAGTATCCACTATACTCAAGCTAAAACTGACTTCAATACTGCTGGTCATGCCGCAACTGGGGACAGTCCCGAGCCATGTGGCCTAACTGGTCACATCGGTAACACCGGCCACTAAAAGGCGCTGACTCTGCTGCTGGGGATGCACACTAGGCTGCTGAACGATCTCAACTGGCAGCTGCCTCTGCTCAGTCAACCTCCTGGAACGACGAAACCTCCTCCGAACCCTCGAATCTGGCTGCGAACCAGTCTGCTGCTGTACTTGTCGACGGACCTGGCTGAGCCTGCGCTGCTCCAACCTGCACCTGGGTCTGCAAAAAGTCAGCTTCCTCCGCTGCAGCATACAAATATGCCGCAACAGCGTCGGGAACACGAGCCAATAGCAACACCTGCCAGTGCTCCGGCTCGACCCTCCAACCAACTGCGGGGTCCAATCAAAACCCTGAGTAACCTGAGGGGGAAACGGTGGCACTACACCACCGTGCGCGTCATGAGTTCTAGGCTGAGCCAATGGTGGTGGCGGGGCATCTCCAGCCTCCTGCTGTGATGTCTGCACAACCACCCTCCGCTTACCGCCGCCTTGGAGCCATAATAATCTACACAGGACATGCACAAAAATCAAAATGCAAAACAACTCCAGACCGCTTGCTGCTACTGTACTCTACCAACTCTGAGTTATACAGAACATTTCCTTATATGTCTCGACAGACCAGGCTCTGATACCAACTGTAACGACCCAAGATCCGCATTACCAGTAACTAACCAGTAACCCGAATCCTGACCCGCTAACCCACGAGCCGAAACTCGAAAGGGTAAGAAAAGAAGTGCCTGAGGAGAACATATAAACAAATGTACACAACACATTTTAAAGCATCTCAAACTGGTATAACTCAGAGACAACATTAAAGTAAGAGTACAGTAAGAACAGGAGTAAGTACTACTCACAACAGCAAGACGAGACCAACAAGGAGAGACACAGCTCCTCGAACCTCGAAAGCCGACCACGAACCACCTGAGGGGAAGGGAGTGAGTCTCACAAAAAGAGACCCAGTAGGGCAACTAACCCCTACCGGTAACAGAGCTACTAAACAGTGCTAAACAGAAAGCAACTGTAAGTAACGCGCGCACACTCTGTCAACCACACTCAGGAACCGGTAACGTAGTGTGCAACTCCCTCAGGAGCGCACTGAGAGAAACAGGAACCTCGCCGGCTCGACAACATTACAAGCACAGCACACACACAAGCTCACACGCAAGAGCTCACACAGCACTCACAAAGTAGGACTCAACTAGGGTCTGCTGTTCAGCGTCCTGAAACCACAGAGTCTCGCAACCCTAGTCACGTGTGCACACTACAGACGCTCTCTCTCACGTCTGGTCCACGACTAGTTTTTCCCCCTACGCCCGACCTAGCGGTAGAGAAGGGGCTCCACGGAGACTGGCTCAAAACCACCACAAGGAGTACGCACAGGATAGAGTCGCACTCGGCGTCCTGGCTCACTAGCGGAGGACAACCACACGCTAGTCATCTAGACGGAGTCGCACCCACGCCTAGGAAACAAACAGAAGGGCACGGGCCACACGTAACGCAACGCGTGTACAACAACAGACAAACCACTCAACGCCTGAAATTACACTACAAGAACACTAAGGGGTCGAGTCCCTACCTTTGAAGCGTGAAAGAAGCCTGCCAAACCTCAATTTGCGCCGAACCCTTAGAAGCTTCCTCGCGAAAATCGCCACCTGATCCGCTGTTTTCCGCCCGATCTACCCTGCCTCCGCACCAAGGTCTTTCCACGAGCTTCCGCCAACCACCTGAACGAGTGAAAACAGACAAAGATCGAAAAGGAGAGAAAGAGAAGGAAAAGGAGAGGAAATGGCTGCTCACGGGTCTGCCCTATTTCAACAGGCGCGACAGGTAGACGTCAACATCCCAAGCCGTCTACTCAAACCGCCAAAGAGTCGACGTCAAGGCCGTTTGCCGTCAAGTTCATCGCAGGAACAATCCTGAACCGACAACAAACGTCCACAACGCTAGACGCCAACCCCTAGGTCTACGACCTACCCATGGACGCCAACCCCTGATCAACGACAACACCTATGCCGTCAATCAGAACCGAACCTCAACTAGACCCGAGATGTTACACATCCCCAATAGAGAGGTGGTCCATGCCAAGAAAAAGTGTGTAACGAAACGTTGTTCGTCTTGCCTCGAGTGCTCGATGGCAGCGGGACGCGATAACGGTGTACAATTCACGCAAATAAAATGAAGACAAGTATCTTTTAAATAATGAGAATTAAGTGATAATTACTCTAATTACCAGATATATTATGGATTAGTTTAAAAGGGTCTCATGTCAATATTAATATTTGGTGTGTGCAAGTGTAAAGAATCGTGAGAGCAAGAATGGGTTGTGCACTTTAGCTTTTTTTAATGGATTATAATAAATGACTACTGTTATAATGAATGATATTCGCTTGGTTCACACAGTTCCCAATTAGGGGTTTAACATGGTTTAAATTGAAGATAACAGGGGTAAGAAGCAAATCAGGGTTTCTGGTGACATTGTGAAATCGCAACGGGGGTCCCTGTCGCGTTTCATGTCGTGACGGGCGTCCGGCCGCGTTCTGCTGAACCGGCCGGGCTGGCGTGAACCGGGAGGGAAACTGCGACGGTGCGGGCCGTCGCGTTATGATGTGACAGATCGACCGTCGCGTCCCTTCTGAGATCGCGACGGGTCGGGCCGTCGCGATTTCAGAAGGGCGGCTCGACCCAGAAAAGGGGATCAGCCCTTTTTCAGGTTGGGTCCATCTTCCATGCATGATATAGGGTCATTTAAATTCCGTATAAAATCATAGGAACATCCAAAATCATGAAACTAGTTTTTGAATGAAAGTAGACACGTAGATGTATCAACAAGATAGTAATTAGAAAAAGACAAGCATTGGGCATGCTTAATTAGGTTACATTTCGGTGACCTAAAACATGCACAGTCATGGAAAACGATTTAATTCGCATAAGATGTATGATGAAAATTAGGGGAAATAGGATCATTAGAACCCTAACATCATGTAGTAACTATGATAAAAGTTTCGTGGCATGAGATCAAGTATATTCATGGATTGAAAGTAAATATGTAGGTTTAGGTACATGGTGATGACAGAGATTAGAGCATTTAATACTCTTACATGGAGCAACGAAATTTAGGGCCATTATGGGGCTTTGATAGAGGGATCAGGTCTACTTAGGGTCGAGTTTAATTAGGTTAAACTTGAGAGATTGCCTACCTTCTTGCGCTGTAAAGATCCTAGGGTTTGGGGTGACGAAATTTCCAAGTCCTCCTTGCTCCAAGCCTCATTCTTCTTGCTCCCCACATTCTCAGCCTCTTCTCCTCATCCTCTAATGCTCCAGCAACGAAATGGGGCTTGTAGACACGAGTTAGAGGTCTATTAGGTTGTTTAAGAGTCCAACATTTCTCCAACTCTTCCTTCTCCTCTAACTACGAATTTCCATGTATATCTTCCTATTTCTTACATTTATCCACCTAATAGGATAGGGGAGAAGTCCAATTTCATGGGTAGAGGGTTTGAGTAGGTCTAGGACTCTTGTAGAGATATTTATAAGCTATTTTAGTCATTATCTTACCCTTTTTATTTATTAATATTTACTCCGAATTTCCACATTTATCTCCCTCTTTTCTAGCATTTATCACCTAATGAGCTTGGGGAGAGATCTAATTTCATGGCTAGGGATGGGGTAAATTTAGGTCTCTTTTCTAGATATATACAAGTCGTTTTAATGATTTAATGACCCTTTAGAATTAGAAAATACTATAGTTACGAATTTTATAATATTTTCTTTTATTATATCATTTTAAACTCATTTATATGAGCATCCTATATTTAACCTAATTGTCTCTTATCTAAATCCCCTTTTTAGATTAGGATAGAGCTCTATTGAATTAAATTAGGTTAGGACTCTTTTTAAGACAATTATGAGTTAAAATCGTCATTATCTTACCTTTTTTCATTTATTCATATTTTTAGGTACGAATTTAGCTTAATTAACCCCATCCAAAGATGGGCTCTTGGCTTTTAGGGCCCAATAACTTATATATGGCTCATTTGTACAACCCATATACTTAATTTACTTAATGATTTTAATTATCATTTTATTAGAGAATTTATTCATGGGCCAAGATTGTCCCTTGGTCCGATTATCATAATGGGCTATCAACCCATATTGTTTAAAGTCTACTCACATGTATTTTAATTTTTAATCCACTTTGGCTTATATAATAATGATTTTCAACTTATTCTTTAATTACAATATTAAGTCACAATAATTATTAACTTGTCCAGATGATTTTTCTATGTCCAAATTTCTTGATAGGTCTTAGAGAATATTACTTAAAGTATAACTACTATTTTTACGAAATTTTTATATGAGTTTTTACGCATGCAATAATGATGCTTACCTTTTCACTATTTTGAATTTACACTACAAGAGAAGCGCTATTGAGACCGATAATTTCGGTCACAATTAGTGACTGAATGTGACTGGAAGTAATCAGTCGCTAAATAAATATTTTAGAGACCGATTCTAATTCAGTCACTATTCGGTCACTATTTAGTGACCGAATTGCGACCGAAATCTATCGATGATTGTATTGATAGATTATCAAAAATAAAAAAATATTTGCGACTGATTAAATTCAATCACTCTTTAGGGACCGAATAGTGACTTATTTTATCTCAGTCACAATTTTCACGTTTTCGTGGGGATGGGAGAAAAGTTGTGACCGATTACTTTCGGTCCACTATATAATGACCGAATAGTGACCGAATTTAATCGTCTCTATATTCTTAACCTTAGAGACCGAATAGAGACTGATATTATCGGTCTCTATTCGGTCACTATAGCCGAATATTGCTCTCCATTTAACCCCCCTTTCGCACGCTCTCTCTCTCACCTCCGTCCCTACGCACTCACTCTCTCTCTCTCCTCCGTCCCTACTCGCTCTCTCTCTCTCTCTCTCGTTCGCCGTCGTTGTTGCCGGACGTCGTCGCCATGCGCTGCCATCGCTGGACGCTGCCGCCATCGCCGGACGCCATCGTCGTCTTCTCCTGTCGTCCCCCGTGCCCAGAGCTGGACGTCGCCATCGTCGAAGCCCGGAGCCTCTTCTCCTCAGGTAAGTCATCCCTCCCTCCATCTGTCCTCTGTCCTCCCCCATCATCCCTCTGTCTCTCTGTCCTCCCCCCCCCCCTCTGTGACCCCCCCTACCGAAGACCCCCCTCCACCCCCACCTGTGAACCCCCCCCCCCCCCCCCCACCCCACCTGTGAACCCACGCCGGAAGACCCCTCCCACCCCCACCTGTGAACCCCCCCCCCCCCCCTGACCCCCACCGCGTAAGACCCCCCTCCCCCCCCCCCACCCCCAACCTGAACCCCCCCCCCCCCCCCCCCCCCCACCTGTGAAAACCCCCACATATATATGTCTTTATGCTTATATTTTTATACTTATGTTTATATATATATATATACTTATGATTGTATATATTCTTATAGTTGTATATTTGATTATGGTTTTTTATATGTGACTATAGTTGTGTATGACATTTATAATATATCATGTGCTTATATGTTGGTGCTTATAGTTGCTCATAATTTGATTGTGGTTGATACTTGTATTGTATATATACGTTTATGGTTGTACAAATATGCATAAGCTGTAAACTATGCTCGTAATTATTTATTGTTCTTATAGTTTGTATGTATATGGTTATCATTGTATATGATACTTATGATTGCTATATATACCCTATATTAGGGCCAATTTATTTAGGAGATAAGAATTAAATCCCGCGTTTATTTAACCGGGGTTGCTTAATTCACATTTTAAGAAAAATAAATTTGGGGAGGAGAAGTGGGATCCAGTGATTAGGGGGGTTAGATAACCCACAAAAGTGGGGTATTTTAACCTCATTTTTATCCCCTTATAACCTATAAATCATCGGGTAAGCAAACCTTCCCACCAATCATCTTCTAACCCAAACCATATTCCCCCCCCTCCCTCCCCCCCACCCAGATTCGCCTTTTAGTGTTTATGGATGGGAAAGTCTTGACACACAGTAAGGGGAGGGTGTGATTGGGTGGCTATATATATAAATATATAGTTGTATATTAGTGCTTATGATTGCATATATATATTTACACTGTATATATATATATATATGTTAAAAGAATACTTAACCAAACAACAAACATTCTCATATATGCTTATGGTTATATGTTAATACTTATAGGTATATATATATGTGATAATAGTTATATATTGATACTTACGATGTATGTATTTTTATAGTTATGTATGATACCTATGGTTGTGGATGGTTGTATAGGACATATGCATATTTATAGTTGTATATTGTTGTTGCAGCTACATATATTTGGTTATAGTTCTATGCATGTGTTATGGTTATCTATATATATAGTAATATAGAGAAGAGTGGGGCCCTCAAATTTTCATCCAAGGGGACCAAAAAAAGTGGGATGGCCCCCGCCCTTCCCGCAGTCCCTTGGTACTGCACACACCTTTTCACATACCCTATCTTAATCACACATATGGGATAGGGAAAGAGGCAGAAGGACATTAAAATCCTTGGTGTCAGATGCAGAGAGTCCAGTTACAGGCCTCATGGCTTCATAACTTTCTTTCTCCACCTCCATAATATATAATATATATATATGAAACAATTATACACATGGAATTCATTAGAAGATTGCTCTCTCAGCTATATATGAAACTACTCACATATGCCTTTCTTAAGTATAATGAAACCCATATGTTTCCTTCTATACATTAGTTTTAGTTTACTTTAATTGTTCACTTTCAGTTTAATGATTAGTATTACACTTTTTATTTTAATATATTTGTTCTTATTTTAATGTTTTATTTAGATGTATGTGTGAATTGGTTTAATATTGCACTTGTTGACATGTAATATTTGTTTTCATTTTTCTTTCATACTTATGTGATTTTTAAATTTGATGTGGCATGTATAGCATTTGTCACTGCACACACCTCACGAGAGCGTGTTAAGCCCGTGTCATGAACCTCCCGTTCAAGACTTTGAGATTGATGTGCACGAGTCTTATTTTCAATGATGAGAACGTGTATATCTACTCAAAGTCTTGAATTGTCCCGTTTTGGACAGTCTGTGAATGTTTGATCGCAGTTAGGTGGTCATTTACTATGTGTTTGTATTATTTGTTGAAAATTTCGGTTGCGTCTACTCACTCCTCTTTGATATACCTTTATTGATTAGAATATTTTCTTAACCACTTATTAGTAAGTGTTTAAGAAAATATCTTATCAATCAATATTTTTGGTATATCGGAGAGGTGTGGGAGATACTGCCGAAAGTTTTAGAAAATTATACAAACACATAGTAAATGGCCATCTGAGTGCGATCAAATATTCACTAATGGGTAAAAGTGATAATCTAAATATATTATCCTTTCTATTCATTTCGATTGCGTCGAAGTGTGTGAGTTTGAATTTTAAGTTATTTGTCTGTTAATATTGGTTGGGTGCAGGAAAGGCTTTAGACGGTTCATGGATGTATCGTAGAATAGTTAATCATGTGGTGTCTGTGGAGTTTAGGGTCAGAGTTGAGACTTTCATTCAGTTTGCATTGGGAAATCCAAATGCAGCAGTAGACAGTGAAGGTGGCATCCGAATGTCCTTGTATGATTTGTAAAAATTTGAAGTGGAATTCACCATGGGAGGTTCAACACCATTTATACAGAAAAGGGTTTGTTGAAGGTTATATGAATTGGACATGTCATGGTGAGGAGCTCTGGTCGCACGAGGGGGAGGTAATGTGGAAGGCACAGGTACGTACGTGGATATGGTTGTATATGCTGCTGGTCCAACATTCAGTGTACATGAGGATCCTGTTGTATCGCTGAAGACGTATCAAACAAGGGAGCCGAAAGATTCTATCGTTACTTAAAGATGCTGATGAGCCGTAGTGGGATGGTTGTCAAAAACACCTCGGTTGTCAGCAGGTCACAGTTGCTGAACTTGAAATCTGAATTTCATATAAGTGAGAATTGCTTTGATCGTCTCCTCCTCATCATAAGAGCATGTTACCTCCAGATGAGAAGCTGCCTCCAATTTTTATCGTGCTAAGAAGATGGTCAATGATTTAGGACTTGGATATGAAAATAGATGCATGTCCTAATCATTGTATGTTGTATGACAATGAGGATGCATATAAGGTATCATGTTCAGTTTGCCATCATGATAGGTTTAAACCTAAAAGAGTGCCAATTCTAGGGGAAAGGATATACCTTATGCGTCATTGCGATATTTCCCCCTTACACCCAGACTGCAGCGGATGTATATGTCTTCAAAGATAGCTCGACATATGAGGTGGCACGCAGAAAGAGTATGTCGGGTCGAGGATATTATGAGTCATCCTGCAGATGGCGAAACTTGGACTCATTTCAACCATGCTCATCCTATCTTCTCAAGGGAGTTGCGTAATGTGAGGCTTGGTTTGTGCACTGACGGATTCAATCCATTTGAGGTTCAGTGGCTTCCTACTCCAGCTGGCCAATGTTCGTGACACCATACAACCTTCCTCCGAGCATGTGCATGAAGCGAGAGAATTTGTTCTGTCCTTATTGATTCTTGTCCGAAAAGTCCTACAAAAAATATAGACATCTATCTCAGACCTTTGATTGATGAATTGAAGTTATTACAGACTGAGGGGGTCAATACTTATGATGCATCTAGAAAGCAAAATTCACTATGAGGGCAGCATTGATGTGGACTATAAGTGATTTTCCTGCATATAAATGCTATCTGGTTGTAGCACACATGAGAGGCTAGCATGTCCTTATTGTATGGACAATACCAAATCATTTGTACTTAAACATGGTGGGAAGTCCTGCTGGTTTGATTGTCATCAACAGTTTTTAGCATCTGATCACCCTTTCAGAAGACAAAAAGATGCATTCATAAAGAACAGAATGGAACGAGATGAAGTTATATTCGAGAGGTTGTGTGGTCATCATGTGGCAGCATGTTAGAAAATTTACCATATATCACACAACAGATGGGCAGTACCCACACCTTCCAGGTTTTGGGAAGGAGCACAACTGGGTGAAGAGAAGCATTTTCTGGAAGCTACCTTATTGGCCGACTCTTCTAGTGCGGCACAATCTAGATGTGATGCATATCGAGAAAAATGTCTTTGATAATGTGTTGAACACTGTTATGGACATAAAAGGTAAAACAAAGGACAATGGGAATGCACGTTTGACTTGTCTATGCTCTGTAAATGTCCAGAGTTAGAACTTGTTGAAGTAAATGAGAAATCAATTAAACCAAAAGCAGTTTATGTGCTTGGAGGAGGACAAGTAAAGGAAGTGTGTCAGTGGCTGAAACAGTTGAGATTCCTGACGGTTATGTGTCTAATATTGCTCGTTCTGTCAACATCAGTGAGGGAAAGATATATGGAATGAAGAGTCATGACTGCCATGTGTTCATGCAAAGGTTGCTACCTATTGCATTTCGTGACATGTTGCCGAAGCCTCTATGGGGAGCATTGTCTGAGCTGAGTCGATTTTCACGATTCTGTGTGCATCAGAACTCAAGCTTCAGGATGTGCAAACTATCGAACAGAATGTCGTTACCATTGTATGCAAGTTGGAGAAGATATTTCCGCCTGCATTCTTCGATTCGATGGAGCATTTACTTGTACATCTACCATATGAAGCTAAAGTCGGAGGGCCAGTACAATATAGATGGATGTATCCATTTGAGAGGTATATGCAAATATAACTTTTTTCTTCTTAGAATTGCACCTTATATTTGATACATTTTCGATTTGTCTTGTACATTGTTGATGTAGGTGTATGCATAACCTCAAATTGAAAGTTCGAAATAAAACAAAAGTGGAGGGTTCGATTGCTGAGGCATACATTATGGAGGAAATCTCAAACTTTTGTTCGATGTACTTTGAAGCAGACATACAAACTCGTTGTACTCAGCCTCCACGTAATGATGATGGGGGGGGGGGGGGAATCTGTGTGTTCAGATCGACTCTCCATATTTAATCATCCTGGACGTGCCTTCGGACGTTCTTCAACTTGAATGCTGGATGACAGAGAATTATGCGATGCAGAGATATATATTCTTTTAAATTGTGCTGAGCTAGAGTGTTATGTTGAGTAAGTGCTAAACCCACAATTTATTATGTATGTAACTTCTTTGCCCTTATTCTAGCTATTAAAGGCGGTCTTCTATTCATATTGCAGACAATTTGATTTAGAAATAATTCAAAGAAATCCACATCTCACTGATTCTGAGTTGAAAAAGAACGAGAGAAGTCATTGGCCTTATGGCTAAGAAAATGCGTAAGTGTACATGGTTAAAGAGTATTCAAGAAAAGTTATGTTTACTTTTTAACTAGTTTCTCTATACGTGGTTGAACAAGGTTTAATTACTGATGAAAGAGTTCGTCAAATAGCCTATGGCCCATCGAAAATTACACAGAACTATCCTGGATTTATTGCGAATGGGTATAGATTTCATACAAAAGACTATGGGCAGAGTAAATCTACCATAAACAGTGGTGTATGGTTTAAAGGAAGTACATACAATGAAAGTGAATATGACTACTATGGTATTGTAGAGGATTCTTACATTTGCAATATCTAGGACAAGACAACCATATATTCTTGTTCAAGTGTCATTAGTTTGATCCGAATTCCATTCGAAATGACACAACGCATGGGATTGTCGAGCTTAAACATAAGTTGAAATTGAATACTTATGAGCCGTTCATTTTAGCCTCACAAGCCCAGCAGGTGTATACAAGCTATCCATCATCTACAACAAAGAACAAAATGATTGGTAGGTAGTTTGCAGAGTTAAGTCAAGACTATCTCTGATTATGAATTGGACATGACTGATCAGACACCTAAAGAGGTCAACATATAATTCTTTCAAGAAGACTTGGTTGAAAATGTAGAGTTGACAGCTCATATTGGAGAAGACGAATCTGAAGCGCCAATTTTCTTATCTCAAGTCAAGGAAGGAGGTTGAAGAAGTTGATCCACTGAGATAAAAGGGAGTAGTGGAAGGCGAACGGATGTTGAATGTGAAAGTTCTGATGAGGAGGAGGAATATACCAGTGATGAATGTGAAGATGATGATGAAGATGGGCTGAATTAGATATATCATCATCATCTGAGGAGGAAAGGATATCATTTAAAATGGGTAGAATTTTTTCACATCTGTTTAGTATATTTAAAGTAGCCGTTCGTCAATATCAGTAAAAACTAATGAACATTAATTTTTTATGTTCCCTATGAAGATATGGTGCGTGGAGCACGATCAGGCTCCAGTTCTGGGAGGAGCAGCCGTGGGAGGGGTTTGTTCCAGGCATCAGGTATGTATATTTTTCTTTGGTGTTTTTCTTTGTGTATTATTTATACATATTATTAATGCCATATATTCTTGTTATAGCTGCTGGTCCTTCCTCTGTCCCTCCTCGTGTAGCAGCAGTTATGTATATTTAAAGTTGCACTTTCATTGTGCATTGATTCTTATGCCATAAAATTCTTACAGGTTCGGGTGAGTTTACACCTCCTCATCCTAGAATATCAGGTATGTATATTTCAATTTGTAAGAATTTGTATAGTTATTATTTATACATATTATTTGTGTCATATATTCTTGTTATAGCTGCTGGTCCTTCCTCCGTGTGTCCTCCTGTAGCAACATGTATGTATATTTAAAGTTGTACTTTCATTGTGCATTGATTCTTATGCCATAAAATTCTTACAGGTTCGGGTGAGTTTACACCTCTCATCCTAGAATACCAGGTATGTATATTTTATTTGTAAGAATTTGTATAGTCATTATTTATACATATTATTTATGCCATATATTCTTGCTACAGCTGCTGGTCCTTCCTCCGTGTGTCCTCCTGTAGCAGTAGGATATATATTTAAAGTTGTACTTTCATTGTGCATTGATTCTTATGCCATTAAAATATTACAGGCTCGGATCAGTCTACACCTTCTTCTCATACAGTAGTAGGTATGTATATTTAAATTTGTAAGTATTTGTATAGTCATTATTTATATTTTTGTTCATTACTTATGTCGTTGTGCATTTTTGTCCAAGTCCGGTGCCAGAGGATACTGTTAGTCTATAGGAGGGGGGAGGCAGCTTTTATGACAACACTCTGCGGGAGGTGTGGATAAATGGGTACGTAAAATAAACTTATATCTATCTTTTATTAAGGATGTAATTTAGTTCATAAATTCATACTAATAAGTTACATAATTACAGTGATAAAATAGAGCCCGCTCAAGCGTCTCAATTCATCACAAACAATTCAGGCACACTTTCCTGGGCCTATTCATAGATTCAATGATTTCCCGATGGAGGTCCAGAAGTCGTGTATCAGATGTTCATGGTATGTATTTTTATTATAATTTATTTGTTTTCTTATCTACATTCAGTTAACTAACTCTTATCTGTATAGAGCAATCATCGATTCAAGCATCGTTCGGACGAGGCGCGGTCTCGATTAGTATGGACGACCACCGCCCGATAAAATTTTAAGCATTTGTTGTATAATGCGAGAAAAAATGCAAAGAAAGTTTGTCAGAGTGCAGACCCAACTCTTTGGATGGAGCGCGCACTAACATGGATGAGGAGAGACTACTAGGAAAGTTTGTGCAACATATGGGCCGCAGAGAGATGGCAACAAACCTCCACAATAATGAAAGTGAATCGAGCGGCCAATCCAGAGGCCAACATGCATACAAGTGGGTCCGTCTTCTTTTGCGACCCATTAGTCCAGATTGGTAAGTCATATGTCCATTTGTGATATATTTTATTCATAGAGGTACTCATTTATGTCATGTTTTTATGTGAAATAGGAAAATGAGCTAAAATGGCCTCCGATATTTGAGGAGGTGTTTGATAAGACACATAAGAAAAAGGGGACGGATCAGTACATTAGCGATAGAGCCCGAGAGGTTGCGGTAAGTATTTACAGTCTATTCACTATTTATTTTATCTCGTTACAGATTAATATTACATTGTCAATTGTATTTTTTGCAAGAGTCATATAGCCAACAGATGACAGAGAAGTACGCTGGGGAGGAGGAGCAGCCACAGTTAGATCCTGAGGTATGGGTTGCGGCATCTGGTGCCCCAAAGAAATGCCATGTGTATAGTTTTGGGCACAGTATGGACACGAGCAGGGTGTTCTCTGGTACCTCGAGTTCAGCCTCACATACGAGTGCATTCACCATAGCTGGTGCTCCAGGTACTTCTCCCAGTGAGATGAGGGGCTTCATTCGAGATGAGATCTCTGGTTTGGAGTCTTGTCTGGCCCAGACGATGGCATCTCGTCTAGTCCACACGATACAGATGCATGTGTTTGACACTGTCCAGGCCCAGCTCTCCTAGGCCCTGATAACGACACATTTTTTTCGCGTTAAATTTCATACATATAGTTTTTAGACATCTTTGTCCGTAAATAAAGTGTATTTTGGTTTTAATTTTCATTTCATCCAAAAATAAAATTTAAAGCATATTAGTTAAATTCTCGAGTTGAACACATAGTTAAGTCTCATTTAATAAAATCAATAAATTTCGAATAGTTTATGTTTCTTTACATTGTATATAAATAAAAAAAAATTTCACTTTTAATTCTTGTAAATATTAGTGTGTAAATAAATTTGATTCACCCCATATAATCATGACACATACCCCCCCAAATTCATTTTACATCTCACAAAATAGACACATACCCCTCTCCTCATGGGCCCATTGGGCCAACATCTATTTCACCTCATGAGTCCTTATGCTGTCTTGGTTTCATTTAGTTAAAATAGGCCATGCAACCATTTTTTTTACTTATTCTTCCTTCCTAACAGTTCTTCAGCTGGAAGCTTCACGAAGCGGAGTTGGTATTTGGGCGATTTGGGTTCTTCCTTGTGAAGGAGCCCTGGCCAGGAGGCTGCTGCTGGCGTTGGCGATGTGGAGGCCAGATGGCGGTGCGCAGCAGGGTGGCTGAGGTGGCGAGCGGCTGGTGTGTGTATGCGGCTGGGCGGGACAAGGGCTGGAAGGCGGCCAAATCTGGAGCTCGCCCGTGTGATGAAGGCGGTGTGATGGAGGCGATGTGGAGCAGGATTCGGAGGCGGGAAGATGGAACTGGGCGGCCAGCTGAGGTGGATCCGTTGAGGAGCTCGTGCTGAGCTAGAGGCCGCGTGGTGATCTGGCGATCCTGGTGCCGATCCTGGTGAAGTTGGCGGGCTGGGGCGAGGCTGGTGCAGCGATCCAGGAGCCCGGGCGCCTATAAGAAGACCAATCCTCTTCTCCGGGAGAGTTTTGCTTGGAGGGAATTTTTAGGATTTTAATTTCTCCAGTTTAATTTTTTTGTAGTTTCTTGTTTCGCAGAGCAGTGAGGGGTTTGACGAGTTGGCGAGTTCGGATTTTATTTGGGATTTTCTTAGTTCATGTTCTTCCATGTTCCTCAGGAGAGCAGAGTTTTATGGAGATTTTAGATAATTTTCTGCCATTTCTTCTGTGCTCTTTTCCTTTCAATCCAGTGGTGTTCATCCAGTTCTTCCATTTTTCCTCCTTAACTGCTGTGAGGAGTCGTGCAATTCTTAAGATTTTTCTACTGTTTTTTTTCTTCTTATGTTCGATTTGTGGTTGGGTTCCATTTTGTTTTTGTTTCCTTCTGTGTTCATTCGGATGGCGAGTGCAACATTTTCTTTTGATTTTCTTCTTTGAAATTGGAGTGGGATTGATGCAGTTGATGGAAGTTAATTTGTAGTTTGTTCTTTATGTTGTGGATGATCCAGTGGCATTTCTGTTTCAGTTCTTCTAATTTCATTTCATCTATGTTTAGGAGATCGATCCAGTAGAATTTTTGTGTTCTTTCTCTTTGGCTATGAGGACTGCTGGGTGGTGAATTGAGACGGCGATGGCATTTCTTTTCTTCTATGTATTGGATTTGGCTGCCTGGAGGATGATCTAGGGCAATTGCGTTGTTCTTTTCTTCTGTGATAATTTCCATTTCATCTGTGCTTAGATTAGTTCAATCCACTGCTCTTGTTTCATCTCAGCTGTGATGCCATCCGAGAGGTCTGCAGAGCAGTGGAGGGGGCTTGCTACTGTGGAGAGGGAGATCAGATTCGGAGTTTAATTGGAATTATTTTCTTTTAGAATTTTGTTCTATTTTCCTACCTCTCTTGTTGCTGCTGTTCTTACTGTTGGAATTTTTGAGAATTTTAGCTTATTTCTTTTCTTTCCAAAGATTCGAATGGAGAGGTTTTAGAATTAGATATTTTAGTTTTGTTTCTTCTGTTCATATAGCTGCGGGGTTGGGTTGTTCTGTGAAGTTTTGGGCTGGGGTTAGCATCTGGGAGAGTTGGGATTTTTTTTGGGTTTTAATTTTTGGCTTGTTCTTCCTTTCTCTGGTTCTGCAGAGGAGATGAGCTTGAAATTTTTTCTTTGGAATTGTTCTTTGCTATCTGGTGGATCTCGCTACTGTTAGGGACAGTCTATTACCATTCCTGTTATGTTTGGTTAGATCAATCCGGTGGAATTTGCTTCTTACATTTCTTCTACAATTACTGTCCATTTCTTTTGTTTTTACATGGTTTGATCCGGTGGTCTTGTTTACATTTAATTTCTTTTATTCTGTGCTGAGGAGTTCGACATCTGGGAGTTTGAATCTTCTTTCTTCTTGTCGAGCATTTGAGTTTTCGACTGCTGTGGGGAATTTGATTGGTGTTGTTTACACAATTGAATTTAATGCAATATGATTTTGAAAAAAATGTGAATGATTTCAAGTCAAAGTAGTTTTTAAATTCAAGTTCTATTCAGCCTCTCCGTGGATATGACCTGTTCTCACCACCATGCTCATTCATCCTTGTTATTTTATTTTGTGAGACAGTTTAGAGGAAGTGTGCATATTGATTTGTGCGATGAACTTTAAACAACGAGAGTGCACAGTCAACTATGTCGCACGTTCAGGCCCTCTCCCAGGCTATCTCCCAGCCCTCTCCCAGGTCAGCATTCCTCCTCAGGCAGCACCATCGACATCAGCACGATCCCCTCATGTGAGTAAATTGATTTTATTTTAGCTTTTCTATTTTAACAGTCAATTTTAGTTTTGTTTTCTTTAAAAAGGAAGAACTTAGCTAGGATTAGGGGTCCAAAATTAGAAATACTAATCCAATTCGGACTCCCGATTTGAGCTCGACACTCAAATTCATCTTAAGCAAGTTAGTTTAGTTTAGAAATGAAGAATTTAGGTAGGTTTGGGGGTCTAAAATTATAAATACTAATCCAATCGGCCTCCGATTTGTTCCAGCACGGTCGGGGCGATGAGTGTGACTTGTGAAAACTGACGGAGTTCAATTCCGACTCCCGGTTTGAGCTCGACGCTCAAATTCACAATAAGCAGGGAGAAACCTTTCTCTTGGGTTTAGCTTAGGGTTTTGGTATGGTGGCTTCTTGCTACGAAAATACCTTTATATGATCTATATATATGGGTGTCCAAGTATGGAGAGACGTGCTCAAAGGAATCACCCAAATATAGATCATATCCTGACCATCAGATTTGACTTAACCTTCGGCTGTCGACAGGCTCATCATAGCTGTCGACAGCTACTGCTCAAATCTGGTTTCCAGAACCATGGTGTTGCTGGAAGGCCTTATCTGTCAATAGGCGATTTGCTGGCTGTCGACAGGCAACATGTATCTGTCGACAGGTACATTGCATCTGTCGACAGCTACTGCTTAGATTGTGCTTCCAGTAGTTTGTTTGTTCTGGATGGTCATATCTGTCGACATGGAACTTCCTGGCTGTCGACAGGTGAGTACTTGAAGTCTTTTTCATGTTGTTTTGTACTTGTATCTTGATGCTTGTCTTGTATGCATTCACACCTACATTAAAATGCATTATAAGTGAGATACAATGAATACATAGGTGTTCATAAAAGCATTTTCACACTTGATCATTTCATTCATGTCTTTGACATATTTATCATGTTTCCAACATTAAGACACATCAATTATGTCACATATCATCAAAAATATTTATGCACATGTCATCATATACATTGTAACCCAACAATCTTAAGCAAGTTAGTTTAGTTTAGAAATGAAGAACTTAGCTAGGTTTGGGGGTCTAAAATTAGAAATACTAATCCAATTGGCCTCTGATTTGTTCCAGCACGGTCGGAGCGATGAGTGTGACTTGTGAAAACTGATGGAGTTCAATTCCAACTCCCGGTTTGAGCTCGACGCTCAAATTCACAATAATCAAGTTAGTTTAGTTTAAAAATGAAAAACTTAGGTTTGGGGGTCCAAAATTAGAAATACTCATCCGATTGGCCTCCGATTTTTTCCAGCATGGCCAGGGCGATCATTGTGACTTATGGAAACTGACGGAGTTCAATTTAGACTCCCGATTTGAGCTCGACGCTCAAATTTACATTAAGCAAGTTAGTTTAGTTTAAAAATGAAGAACTTAGGTTTGAGGGTTCAAAATTCGAAATACTAATTCGATTGGCCACCGATTTTTTCCAGCACAGCCAGGGTGATGGTTATGACTTGTGAAAACTGACGGAATTCAATTCGAACTCCCGGTTTGAGCTCAACGCTCAAATTCATCTTAAGCAAGTTAGTTTAGTTTAGAAATGAAGAATTTAGGTTTGGGGGTCCAAAATTAGAAATACTCATCCGATTGGCCTCCAGTTTTTTTCAGCATGGCCAGGGCGATGATTGTGACTTGTGAGAACTAACGGAGTTCAATTTCGACTCTCGGTTTGAGCTCGATGCTCAAATTCACAATAAGCAAGTTAGTTTAGTTTTAAAATGAAAAACTTAGATTTGTGGGTCCAAAATTAAAAATACTCATCCGATTGGCCTCCGGTTTTTTCCAGTACGGCCAGGGCAATGATTGTGACTTATGGAAATTGGCGGAGTTCAATTTACACTCCCGATTTGAGCTCGACGCTCAATTTCATCTTAAGCAAGTTAGTTTAGTTTAGAAAGGAAGAACATAGCTAGGTTTGGGGTCCAAAATTAGAAATACTAATTTGATCGGCCTCCGATTTGTTCCAGCACGTCCTGGGCGATGAGTGTCACTTGTGGAAACTAACAGAGTTCAATTCTAACTCCCGGTTTGAGCTCAACGCTCAAATTCACATTAAGCAAGTTAGTTTTGTTTTGTTTTGTTTAAAAAGAAAGAACTTAGCTAAGTTTGGAGGTCAAAAATTAGAAATACTCCAATTGGCCTCCAATTAGTTCCAGCACGGTCGGGACGATGAGTGTGACTTGTGGAAACTAACAGAGTTCAATTCTGACTCCCGATTTGAGCTCGACGCTCAAATTCACATTAAGCAAGTTAGTTTAGTTTAAAAATGAAAAACTTAAGTTTAGGGGTCCAAAATTAGAAATACTAATCCGATTGGCCTTTGGTTTGTTCCAGCACGGTCGAGGCGATGGTTGTGACTTGTGGAAACTGACGGAGTTTAATTCGGACTCCCGGTTTGAGCTCGACGCTCAAATTCATCTTAAGTGTGACCAAAATAGTGTGACCAAAATATTGACCGAAAGTGAGTGAATATAAATCTATAAATTTATATAATTTATTACTTATATAGAATTTAATTTTAACTTATTATTGTTATATAGTATTGTAGGTTCCTTCATCAGGTGGCGTGAGAGGAGACGAGCACGAGGATGAGCACGAGGACGAGGATTCATGATTTTTATTTTATTATTATTATTGTTGTGGATACTTTTATTATTGTTGTTGACATTTTTTTATTGTGGTGTTGTGGACATTTTTATTATTGTTGTGGATATTTTATTATTGTTGTGTTGTGGACATTTTTATTATTATCGTGGATATTTTATTATTGTTGTGTTGTTGATATTTTTATTATTATCGTGGATATTTTATTATTGTTGTGTTGTGTACATTTTTATTATTGTTGTCTTGTGGACATTTATTATTGTTGTGGACATTGTTGTATTTAAACATGTTATTTTGCTAAAAATGTATATTATTTAAAAAAAATTAATTAAAAAATAGAGACCGATTAGTGACCG
Source organism: Colocasia esculenta (assembly GCA_014218235.1). Classification (NCBI taxonomy): domain Eukaryota; kingdom Viridiplantae; phylum Streptophyta; class Magnoliopsida; order Alismatales; family Araceae; genus Colocasia; species Colocasia esculenta. The sequence goes on along the minus strand of JACBKR010004686.1, from coordinate 2,785 downwards.
AAATAATTCAGTCACTATTTGGTCCCTAAAATAGCGACCGATTTGTGACTGGGACGAGTCTGTCGCTATCAGAGACCAATAAGGATCGGTCGCAAATCCGTCGCTGTTTTAGGGACCGAACAGTGACCGAATTATTTCGGTCATTGATAGTGACTGATGGAATTCAGTCACTAATTCGGTCACTAAATTAGTGACCGACGTAGTGACAGATATCGGTCACTAATCGGTGACTATTTAGTGACCGAAATAGTGACCGACTTTTTTGGTCGCTGATAACGACCTTCAGCGACTGAAGGATTTCGGTGACTAATCGGTCACTATTAGTGACCGAAATATTTCGGTCACAGATTTGTGACTAGAAAATTTTCACCGACATTTTTGGTCTCTATTCGGTCACTATTCGATCTCTGATACTTTTAGTGACCGAATAGAGACCAAAATTATCGGTCTCTAAATACGTTTTTTGTTGTAGTGTTATAAATTGATAAAATTTTAATTTATTTATAATTTTAAATTAATAAATTTTTTGGAGTACTACAGAATCCATTGAAAACCAACTTACACGTTGTTGCTGAATCCTCCTAAAAGAATACACACTTGCATAACTATGGAGTAAACTTTTCTATAACACATCTTTTGATATTAAATTTGATTCCAATAAATAAAAATATATCACGTAATACGATATGTCTTTCCTAACAGAGGAGATTGTGGCACATCTCCCGTGAGTTGTCATGGTCCTCAATTGTCCCTTCATCTTACTTTGTGTTTTATATTACCATACTTATCTTATGTTATTGTTGTTAATCATTCTTTATTACAAGCATCTACAAGAATGTGGTTTGAGAAGACGGTCATCGGCAAAATGTCGTATTGCAACTTGTTCGACATCCCAAAATTACAATAATAATTAATAATAATAGTATGATAAATGTGACAAAATAATAAATTATATAGTGAATAAGAAAAATTTTATTTAAATAACTATGACAATTTAAACCAAGGGATCTCAATCCAACACTAACGCCATACGATCTCTCTTTATCTTATGAGAAATGCTTTACCCAATTGGGCGAGTAATGACTCGGCCGCGCTATCATTGGTCCACCCCACGCAACTAAAATTACATAAAAAAATATGTGTACACTAAATATTGTACATCTTATTAAGATGTGCCATTGACTCTTAGAGTTGAAAAATTAAGATATGAGAGATATTATTATAATACTCCACCCCTTGACATGCCACATTTTTATAGAAAGTACAATACTTGGTGTACACCAAGATGTGCACCAAGTGGGACTCCTACGTAAACTGGGCCTATGCTACCATCAAGTCAATGCTTCTTACCGCCAGCCAGCACGAGGGGTTATGATGGTGTTGTTCCATCACATTTAAATTTTTGGCCAACACTTTCTTTCTCTTTTTCTTATTGAAGAGAGAAAAAGATTTAGTATATTTTTTTATTGTACTTAAGTGTAATATGATAGACACTAAATCTATATAACACCACTCACATAAAAAGTGATAAAATAATAACTCAATTATTGAATGTCACATAAATTTAGTGTCTAATCATATTATACTTAAGTATAATATAAAAGTACACGGAAGAAACCAATGAAACAACATCTCCCTTCCTCACACCCCCCTCCCCCTCTCCAATCGCTGCCTAAAGAGAAGAGACAAACGAAGCAGCTCCCTTCCTTCCCCACTATCTCAACCTAAAGAAGAAGAAGAAGCCTCCAGTCCATAGACATATTCATAGTATCCACAAGCGGCAAAACAGATGTCCACACCTTAGCGATACAAAATTTCTCGCCCATATCGCCCGTGTTGCTATCTTATCCTTTCAGCATGTCGTGGCCATCGACGTTCATCCTTAGTTAGGTATATATGGATGCCCGATCATGGCCATCATCTTGACATAGAAGCAAAGAACGTAGAAGAAGATAAAGGAACGAAGATAGATATTGTGAATGTTGATGAAGAATCTCTTAATATGTAAAATTATTTAATGAGAATGTTGTAGTATTCACTGTATGTCCTACTTATTAATTATGAGAATGTTAGCATCCCTTTTTAGATCAACATAATTAATGAGAATGTTTGTGGTCTTCATTATCTGTCCTAATTATTAAATGTCCTGATATGGAATATCAGAAACGTGCAACTATAATCAATCATGTCAATCAGAGATAATGTTAAAAGAAATAATATCATTCTATTAAAATACTCAGAATAAATATTAAATATTTAATTCATAATTTTATTGATGTCAAAACACTAAATTCTATTACATTCTCTAATTTAGGACCAATACATGAGGCCCATCATATTACATTGACTTGTAGAAAATATCAAACTCTACTAATAGTCTTCTACACTCTTGTATAGCTTCTATGAGAACAAGGATATTCTTCACTCTTGCCTATCCCCATCTGAGTGTATCTCCTCGTCATTATCACCTGAAAATCACAATTAAACATAGAAAGAGCATAAATCACATTGATTAAATTTTCTTAGACTTGCTTTCTTTTGTCTCTTGAGACTTATTTTTCATTTCTATCTAGAGATTTATTTTTTGTCTTTCAGTCAAAAACTTGATTTTTGTATTTTTTTTCCAGAAATAAGTCCTTTCCTTTTGACAATGTATGTGATTTTGATTTCCCATTTAATTTTGTCATCCACAGTACTCTATGATAATTCTCAAAATTGTTATCATTATTTATTCTTGATTTTGTTATCACTAAAATACATTAATTAAGAATTTTGTTATCATCAA